>VYZP01050553.1:0-40078 GCA_013400635.1 Hypocryptadius cinnamomeus
CAAAGGGTTCTGGGCACCAGGCAAAGGGCTCTGGGCACCGGGCAAAGGGTTCTGGGCACCAGGCAAAGGGCTCCGAGCACTGAGCAAAGGGCAGCCTCATTACACCCAGTGAGGGCGGGGAGCCCACCGCCCTCACACGCCGGAGCCCCTCACACACAGCAGCCCCTCACACACGGCAGCCCCTAGCTTGGACCACAGACAGCATCACCTTAGCGAAGCTTTGGCAAAGTGAGCCCAAAGCAGCTCGTCACAGGTCACGCAATGGGGTGGGTTGGAAGTGGCCTTGAAGATCATCCACTCCCACTCCCTGCCATGGCAGGGACATCTTCCACTATCCCAGGTTGCTCCAAGCCCTGTCCAGCCTGGCCTTGAGCACTTCCAGAGATGGGGCAGCCACAGCTTCTGTGGCTCCCCACCCTCACAGCCAAGAATTTCTTCCCAATATCCAATCTAAACCTACTCTCTATGAGTTTAAACCCATTCCTCCTTGTCCTGTCGCTACATGGTTTGATAAATAGTCTTGCCTCATCTTTCCTATAAGTTCCCTTCAAGTATTGGAAGGTTGCAATTACAGTTTCTGAAGGGAACGTACTGACCTCCCTCCCAGCTGCTGCTTGGGGAAAAACCCAGCCCCATCCTGCCTGGGAGCTATGTAGCTTATAAACATTTGAAATCGTTTGCTTCCCATTGTGTCTCACTCTGGAGCAGCGCTCACTCCCATTCAAGACGTGGTGGAAGAGTTATTATTCAGATGTGCTTCTCTCTGCTTTCCACAGCCCTCAGGGAACAAATTATGTCAGTAACTCAAATCCCTCTTTAACTTCAAGGACTCTGAGGGTAGCAGATGAATTTCTGTGTAGTAAAGCACCCAGATTTAAGTACGTAATTATCCTGTCTGATGTTCCCGGGGAGGTGCTGCGGGGAGCGATGGCAGGTACCGGTGCCCTGACGGCCACGTCCCCACGATGTGGCCCGTGGGCTTCATCCATCACATTAAACACAGCTCCTTCTCCAGTTAATTCAGTGCTTTGGGGATGCTGTGGGGATTTTTATAATTCTGTCCATCTGAGGGCACGGGAGCTTGTTTCTTTATAGCTGCCTTTAATGTTCTTGCTCGTTGCAGAGTTGTCCCACGAGTCTCAGTGGTACCTGTGCTCCTTCATCCAACTTGGCTGATTAAATGCTTGTCCGTTCAGCCTGGCCTTAAAAAACAGAAGCAACAATTTAAATAGCAGAAATAAGTGGCAAGACTGTACCTATGGGCATATTCAAGAAATACATTTTTTCTCAAAAGTATAAAATCCCCCAGTTAAACCATGCAGGTTTGGAGACTCGCCTGCACGTTGTTGTGCAATTTCCCTCGGTGCTCAGGGTCTATCAATGCTTTGTTCTCCGGGTGAGATAATTCATATTCTTCTCCAAAACCTCCTTGACTTGCTCCACTCTCTCACAGTGTTGTTGCTTGCAGCCATGGAATACAGATGATTGTTTTTATTAGGCAGTGAAAACTTATACTGTCTTGTAAACAGCCGCAGACTAAAGCTGGCTGAAAAGCAGCATTTCTGCAGCTGGAAAACGTGGTTCTTGTTTTAATTTCTACAACAAACTGAAAATAGTAAGGAAAATTTAATTCTAATAAATTATTTTCACAACACTGTATGTTTCTGGGGTTTTATGCCGCTTTGGAAGCTGATGTGACTGAGCACTGAGAAGGGGGTGGCAAAGCCCTGAGCAGTTCCATGGCCTTCGGTCACCTGGCATGGGGTGAGGTACACAGCTACAAGCACATGAGGCTCTGTGGGGTGGCCTTGGACACAGGGTGCAAGCAACACTGGGAGGGCTCCATCCAGAGCTCTCATTTCACACTCACCCTATTCCCTCCTTTAACTACGTTATTTTGGGGGCAGGTAGTGACGATTTCACAGCTTCAGATGTTGCTGCATATTTTGAAATATGGCCGAGATAAAAACTGTCACATAGCGCAGGAAGCACCCAGGAGAGACTGTGGATCCCTCTGAGACCCATCCCCATCTCAGCAGCAGTGACTCCCAAGTGACTTGAAAGGCAATAGGGGGACTGCCAACAGCCAACAGCCCTCTGAGAGAATCAGAGCGGCACGAGCTATTTACATTAAACCCACATTTCCACATAAAAAGGGGCTTATTCTCAATATTAAAAAAATGGGTTATGTTAGAATTTGTTGTCTAAGCAGGCAGGGAAGAAAAAATAAAAAGAGGGTTTTGTGAGCTCTATCATTCCTGTGAAAACTGGCGGCTCTGCAGCAGCAGCTGATGAGCTTATGGAGCAGGAAGGGAGAGCCGGGCTGTGAAACTTGATGTGCAAATGAGCTTCTTGCAGCACTTGTCTCTGCGCCTGTCACTTGCACCAGTGTCCCTGTCTGTTATAATCCTCCCAGTTCATTTGGCTAAACATGACTGACATGCCAGGGACAGCAGCCAAAAAAAATGTTGCCTGTAAACATGCTGGCTGTTAACTGTTGAATGTGAGGTCTGTCATACTGAAAAGCCATCCATCAGGAGCACTGGCTGGCCTTTTCCTGCCATGGGAAAGGTGGGTGGGGTTCAAGTGGCTGAATTCTTCTGGGGAGAAAGCGGGAGGAAGAACCACTTCCCAGTAACCAGGACCAGGAGCCTTGCTCCCTGCTGCATCCTTCTGGCTGCCTCCTCAGCGGGAAGAGTTGGTCTTGTGTTGAAGATTTGAAGAAAAAATGTTTAGCTGCTGTTCCCTTCCATCACATGGTGTTGTCGTGCCAGCTCAGGTAATGTTGGTGAGCATTGAGGCTGGATGGGGCTCTGAGTAACCTGGCCTAAGGAAGGTGTCCCTGCCCATGGCAGGGAGTTAGAACTGGATGACCTTCAAGGTCCCTTCTAAGCCAAGCCATTCTGTGATTCCATGATTCTAGGAACTGCCACTTTTGGGCTCCCAGAGGCACCGTGTCCTGGGAAATTCTCTGGGAGTTGATACCCCATCTAGAACTGAAATTCACAAGGGTCTGCAGCCCTCCCATGCAGCTGCCCTGAGCACTGCTGACCTGAGGACCTTTGCACCACTCACATGGAATAAACCCCTCATTTCCATCACAGAGGAGTGCTCACATCAGGAGCTGGTGAGCCTTGACACAGAAATCACAGGCAATTTACGGTACATAATGAAACTTTATGCTTGCCATGTGAGAAATCTCTTTGAGTCTTATTTTGGATTTCTAGCAAGTGTTTTATCAAGGACCAAACATGGAAAGGCAGTATCTGAAGAAATTAATTAACACGACAGAGCTGTACGTGGGCTTTGTGAGAAAGAGCAACAAAGAGGAAACCTGTGACATTTGTTAATGACAAACCATAAGGAACATCGGAGAACAGCGAGTGCAGAGAGCCCAGCCCAGCCTGGGGGGTTGCAGTACCTGTCTGAGGGACTGTTTGGGACTGGGCTTCCTGTGATGGGTACAGCTGGAGCCCTGCCAGGACTCTGCCCCAAACCCTTGCTGCTCATGCTCTTGTCCCCTGCTACTGATGCACTTTTTGTAACCATCTGTAGTGTTTACCTGGCAAATCCTTCCCAAGGCATCTCCAAGCACTGCCCAGTGAATTCCACCTGCCCCAGGTCTTCCGCCCTCCCTTAGCCCCTCTTGCTCCTGGCATATTGATTTTTAAAGTGTTTCACAAACCACAAGTAAATCTCTCCCAGCACAAAGCGTCTCACTGGGTCCAAATCCTTACCTTTGCTCCAGGAGACTGATTACAGGGATTTTAATGATTTACTGGCAACTTAGCCTGGCTGTCAAAAAGCATCAGCTACAGAAACCTTTTCCTGGCTCAATTTAACGGCTGCAGTAACTGTAGCCGTGGGAACAGGCGCGCCCGCCCCTCCGCTTCCCGCTTTGTCACGTCGCTTTGCTACAGGCTCTAATTAGGGTTTAATTAGGGTTTCATTCCCATCGAACTTCCCGGCCGGGGCAGGAGCTCGGTCTCAGCCGCCGCCCGACGCTGGGGGTCAGTGTGAGACCGGCGGTGCGGCCGCGCCGCTCGTGGACTGGAGGACACGGGGGACATGGGGGACACGGGGGACATGGGGGACACGGGGGGACACTCAGGGTGGGCGACACGGGGAGATACGGGGGGACATGGCGAGATAAAGGACGTAGGAGGGACAAGGAGTTCTCTCCGTTCTCGTGGGAGAGGCTCAGCCCCCACCAAGTCTGCCCTCCTGCCGGGAGCCCAAATCAGGGAGACACAGGATGGTTGGGGTGTGAGGGACGTTAAGGCTTATCCCGTTCCGACCCCTTGCCATGGGCAGGGACATCTTCCACTATCCCAGGTTGCTCCAAGCCCTGTCCAACCTGACCTTGGACGCTTCCAGGGATGGGGAAGCCACAGCTTCTGTGGGCAACCTGTGCCGGTGCCTCACCAGCCTCACAGGGAAGAATTTATCCCTAAAATCAAATCTATATTTCCCTTCTTTTGGTTTAAAGCCACGTCACCTTGTCCTATCACTCCATGCCCTTGTCCATTGTCCTCTCCAGCCCTCCTGGAGCCCCTTTAGGCACTGCAGGGGGTTCCAAGGTCTCCCCAGAACTTCCTGTTCTCCAGGCTGGATACCCCCAGTTCCCCTAGCCTGTCTCCATGGGAGAGATGCCCAGATTTTGCCTGGTTGCTTTGCTAGGCACCCCAGGGAGCTGGAACAGTTGTGTTCTGCAGCTCTGAGTGTGCTGCTCCCAGCTGGAACAGGGCATCTGAGGAACAAACAGCTTCTTTATGTTTCCTCCAGTCCCCCGCCGCCTGCAGGTAGCTAAGCCTGGTCCTGGCATTGCCACCCTGCCCAGCTGTCAGAGGGACAGGCTGGGAACACCACACTCAGCAAGGCTGAACTTCATCCAAAAGCTGAGCCCAGGCTGCTCTCAGCATAATTTGCTTAGTTAGATTTAAAATAATAATAATTTTAAAATGCCCTTCCTCTGTCCTACATGCCAGTGAACATCAGGCTCACTGAGCCCCAGCCTGATTTTCCACCAGTGACAGGTAACATTTTGGTGAGTGTTGTACATTATTTAACACCATATCTTTGGGGAGATAAAAATTCTTTGAGTGAATGCAAGTGTCTTCTCTACACACCTGACAAGGATGGAAGTGGCTGTTTTACACAAGGCTCATTAAATATAAACCCACCATGTTGATTTCAGAATCTTAAATTACTTAAGCCAATGTAATGGGATAAATATTTGATGGTGGATTTTATTAAATTTCTACCACTATTATGTTACTGCTAAAAATATAAAGATTTCTTTTAAGCCTGCTTGGTGGTCTCCAAAGGCAGATGATTGGAAATCTGACTCAAAACCTGCCTGCAGGGATTGCTTTGGGGATGGGAATGAATTATCTCCTTCCCTCTGTCCTCTGCAGGTAACAGCAGATTCTTCCTGCTCCCGTCAGGATTAGTCAGTCCCTGAAAATAGCGACAGTATCCCAGGCCAGGCCCAGGGTTGTGGAGGGCACACAGCCGAGGCTGTGCCCACCAAGGGTGGCTCTGCACAGGATAACCCTTGGGAGCAGCGAGGAGGGCAGGGAGTGTCCCACAGGAGGGTGACTGCGGGGTGGCTGCTTGCAGATGTTGATCGTGTTTGATCTCAGGATCGTGTTTGTCTCCTCTCCCAGCTTCTGCAATGTGCAGCTCTGCTTGGAAGGCAGAATGGAACAGGAGTATTGTGGTGTGGTGGGAAATCACCCAAGAAATGAACACCTGCGCAAGCTGTGCATGTGCCCCAAATCTGGAGGGGCCAGGGCACTGTCCCTGCAGAGCTGGTGGTGTGGTGTGGGCAGGGGTCACCTCAGTGAGCACTCACAGCCACTCTGCCAGCCATGAAGAAAGGGAAATCCACCGAGGGACTGAAAAGAGGACATCACCAGGATGTTTTTAAACCCTGATTTGACAAAATCCTACCAATATTTTCTCTCATTAGCACTTGCCTCTGAACGCAGCTTGAGGTGAGACCTACCTTTCAGCAGAGCTGTGGCCCACACCAGAGCCCCATCCAAAAATGCTGCCCCGTGAATCAGTAGCACATCTCGAGTCAGAGCGTGGCAAGTTGTGCAGTCCTGAGTCTATAAATATTTCTGTTTGCCTTTGAAAGGATTGCTGCACAGTGGCAGCAATCTCTCCCTGTCACATAATTAACTCTTGCTCACTTTCTGTCACTTGTCTTGCAATAATTCAATACGTAAAGTTTAAAACTCCTCAACAATTTAATTCTTGGCATAGAGTTGCCAATTTCTGGGCAGAGGTAGTCTCCCAGGACAGAGCTGGTCCAAGCAAAGGCACATGGCCATGGATGAGCACTTGAGATGGAGAAGGCGGCTGGGCCAGGTGGCATTTTCTTAGCAGAGCCAGAAGCCATCAGCATTTTCCTGAAGAGGTGTTTCTTTCCCTGGTATCCTACAGGAGGGGGAGTTTAAGCCGCTACAGAAATCTCATCACAGTTCAGTAGCTCCCTGAATTAAAAAAGGATAATTACAGCTGAAACACCCTGGAGCAGGGCCATGGAACAGGCTATTGAGGTCAGTCTCTTGTCCACTCTCACGACTTCTTTCAGAACCAAAGCAAACTCTGTACCAAAAGATCCCCACTTGGATTTCTTTCTTTTTACCACTAGTTCCCAGTACCAGAGGTTACGTGTAAAGAGCTGTAACTGCACCTCAGAGAGGACCTTTTTCCAGTGGGGATCCTCAGACAGCATCTATCTTCAAAAGAGCAGGAAAAAACAATCAGAGGAGGCATGTTCTGTTCATGCAACAGCAAGCAATATTGTTCCATTGGTAGGAATCATGCTAGGACAGCGGCTCCAGCGACCCGGTGCGCCGTGCTCTTATGCATTCCTTCCATCTGGGGACTGCAGTGCAACAGGAGCGATTCCCTTATCAGCCCTGGGAGGCTCCGGTAATGAACCCACATCCTCATTACAATCTGCTTAAGTACTTCCTACATCAGGTATTGCCTCCATCAAGCGCCGCTGCTGATCTCCCGTGTCCCGACTCTTTTGAAGCAGGTTTTCCAGGAGCAGCTCCATTACACGATGCCACAGCTCTGAGTCATCTCCCACCTCTCCGCAGGGCCGGCTGTGTGCCTTTGTCATCCACACTGCTTGCATCCTGCACAGAAGATGTCACACAACTGTCCAGACACCGTCCCAGTGTGTAATAGCTGCTTTCAGAGGCAAATTAATCATGTAAGCAGAGAAAGACTTCAGGTGGGCGCTCCTGCTCAAGCAGCACATTTCTAGGGCTCTTTTCTGCATGCACTGATAATGCTTAGTGCTTAACACAGTCAGAATTAAAAAACGCCCAGGAAGAGGGTTTAGGGCTCCGGCATTCTAATTACGCTGTGACAGAGCCAGAAACTTGACTGCCACATCTTCCTGTCCCTCTCTGTACTTCTTCCTGGGGCAGAGGGGTGACTGGTGTAATACCAATCCTCCCAGGATCCAGTAGAAGTGCCTTGGTTTCTTCTTACCATTGTCTTGGGTTATTTTCTTTGCTACATGACCCTTGCTGGTTATTCTTTTCTGCTAAAAATACCTGCTCCTCACATGCCTGTCTGGTGGGCAGGAGCTGCCGCTGGAGTGCCGAGGATGTTGTTTTGACACTTTGATTTGATCCGAGGACACACGAATAGAAAGCCACCAGTGAATAGAAGAATAAATCTGTATGTTCCTTGCTGTCACTTCAACTAGAAAGCAAAGCTGGCAGCTCTCGCTCTTCAGGGAATCTGAGATTATTTGGACAAAGGTTTCCCCGTGGGTGGCACACTCACAGGAACAAAGGAGCAGGGTTCACAGGAGGAACAAGTGTCCTGCAGCCAACGTGATCAAAAGCAAGCCCTGGAACCGTGTGTACACCAGGTTGGGCAGGAGAGATTGAACAACAATCAGGTGCACAAGAAACCCATTCAGAGAGAGGGTTCTGAGGGAATTGAAACAAGCATTGGCCCTGCTTCATCTGCAGACAATAGCACTGTTTAAGGAGAAACTCCTACACTGTGTGGCTGTGCTTTTGTTATCCTGTTTAATAGGAAAAGAAGTAAACCAACTTCCTAGGCAGTGCCCAGGAAGCTGGTGGGTAACTTACCTGTGCACTACTGGCACGGTTTCCATGCCTATCTATATGCCAAGGTTTGTCATTGTTTGTCTATGTCCTGCCAAAACTCAGCCACATCACCAGAGACTTCTGTTCTTGTGCTTAACTTGGTGCATTTTGGTATCAGAAGTGTTTCAGGATAGATTTTAGTGGGGGGAGAGAGAGAAAGCACTAACCCCTGCTCTGGCCAGCTTGGAGCATCCTGCACTGCTCCAAGGGCCAGAGACAGCAGCACTGTCAACTGTTCACCTCACTGTCCCACCTCCCAGACATCCTGTCCCACCTGCAGACCTCCTGTCCCTCCTTCCAGACCTCCTGTCCCACCTGCAGACTGCCTGTCCCTCCTCCCAGACCTCCTGTCCCACCTACAGACTGCCTGTCCCTCCTCCCAGACCTCCTGTCCCACCTACAGACTGCCTGTCCCTCCTCCCAGACCTCCTGTCCCACCTGCAGATTGCCCATTCCACCTTCCAGACACTGTCAGGCTCTTCTCCACCTGCATCAGAGCCAGCAGAGCTGCTCTGGCCCTGGAAGTGAGCCTGGCCCTGTGCCAGCCAGCATCCATGGCAGGGTGATCCTCTCTGTAATGGATTTCTTCCAGCAAGGGAAAGCAGTGCAGTGCCCCTTGTTGCTCACACACAGCTGAACACCGGCTTCTCCTCCCCTCTAAGCTCTCCAGAGACGAACTGCTCCGGCCAAGAAGTCAGCAGGCTGGAGCAGCCCCTGCATCTCACTATTCCCTGGGGACAGCATTGCTTTTACCACTGCTGCCGTTCCTGCTGTGCTGCCAAGGTCGAGCTTCCCTCGCTCCGTGTGCAGCTTCCCCGCATGACCCGCGGCGATCTCTGCGTTTGCAGCTCCGCGGTGCTCAGGGCTCTCAGGGCTGCGTGCTTTGGTCACACTCCTGCGCGGGGAACGGGCACATCCCTCACTTTTGTCTCCATGCTCAGTAACCACGGAAGGAAAAAACCCTGAAGAAGTGCCTAGGTTGCATCTTTGGGCAGCAGAACTGTACAGGTGTGCACTTCCAGAAGTACTGCAGACAAGAGTTTATTAGATTCCACTAGCATGGCAACTGCTGCATTACAGATGCTGGAGTCTTTGGAAGGAAGCCAACCACCAGTTTCTCAAGGAATATTTTATCACCATTGGGCTCTGCTGAGTGAGGATTCTTCTCCTCAAAGCAGGGAGAGCTGGGCGGGAGGAGGAGAGAGGCCACCACAGTCAAGTTGAAGCAATTCTTTCTTCTGTAGTTTAATCCTCTTCCCTCCCCTTGATACTCAGTTTATTTAATTGCAGAGAAAAGATGCATTGCTTTCCTGAGGGATTGTGGGAGAATATTTGTAATCCAAGGGCTGTAATTGAACTTGGTAATAATAATTATACTTCTCTTCATTAATATGTCTTAAAGCTCATTACAAACTATTTTCGTGCCAGCATCTTTGCCAAATCCCTACAGGGTTGGAGATAACTTCTTATTCCAGTAGAGCAGAGACTTTAAGGACTCTCGCAGGGCAGCAGCAACAGCCAAACCCCTGAGTTTGCTTTTGAGGCCGGGGAAGTGTGATCCCAAGGGGTATGAGGAACTGTACACTGTACATCTGGTCAGGGGCTGCCTGGGATGGGGAATCCCCAGGCTTGGTGAAATTCAGCCTGCAGCAGGTTTACCTCTCCCCACTGGGGATGGAGCACCTCTCCTCTGAGGAAAGGCTGAGAGAATAGGGATTGTTCAGCCTGGAAAAGGCTTTGGGATGACCTAATTGTGGCCTTCCAGTACCTGAAGGGAGCTGACAAGAAAGATGAAGAGAGACTATTTACAAGGGCCCAGAGTGACAGGACAAGGGGGGAACAGCTTCACATTGATAGAGAGCAGAGTTAGATGGGATAATTGGAAAAAATTCTTCCCCGTGGTGGCAGTGAGACCCTGGCACAAGTTTTCCTGAGAAGCTGTGGCTGCCCCTGGATCCCTGGAAGTGTCCAAGGCCAGGTTGGACAGGGCTTGGAGCAGCGTGGTCTAGTGAATGATGTCCCTGCCCACATCAGGGTGTTGGAACAAGATGAGCTTCCAACCCAAACCATCCTGGGATTCTGTGATTCATCTGAACTGGGGTCGGTTGGGCTCTGAGAATCTGTTCCAAGCTCAGTAGTCAGTCATGGCACAAAAAACCCTGCTTGAATCTGCCTGTTCAGAGAAGGGGAGCCATTCCTGAGCCATGAGGCTTTCCTGAGCTGTTCTGCCTGGCTGGAGTGCCTGTGGAGCTGCGCCCACCATGGGGATCCAGCTGTGCTCTGACAGGCAGTGCCTGACATGGGGTGCCTGTGTCATTGTATGCCCCGAGGAGTGGATCTAAAAGCGGATGCTTTTCAGTACAAGAATGTCTATTCCAGATCACAAGTCTGCAATTAAAATGAAAAATTCAAACTCATTTTACTTAGACAAGAGATTATGAGGGACACAGTGCATTAAGATGTGTTCCAAACTCTCAAATCTCATTATCACTGTCGTGAGGTCTCAGTGCAAATCCCAGTGTGCAGAGGGCAAAACGTTCCCTAGGTTTAAGATAACATTCTGCCCCTCTCCAAGGAGGGGACGTGGCTCTTTCAGGAATGCTGCTCGTTCAATATTTAAGCTCAGTCTGTGCGACACACGAGGTACCTTAGCATTCATTATCCTGTTTGTGCCAGCATCTCTGCTGAGTCCCCGGTGCACTGGGGAGAACCATTTTCCTGCTACAGCAGCAGCACTAAGGTGTGCTGTGGCAATTACAGGGGAATATAAATTTTCAGCTCTCCTGAAATCGCAGCACTCCCATTAAAGCAGCCCACTGGCTATGTGCTAAATTTGCCCAGACAGCGGCAGGGCCAGACAATGATGGCCTGTGGAGATCCTCCGGAATAGGCCATGTGCTGCTGGGTTGGCTGTGGATGAAATGCACTCCTCTGTCACCGGCTCTCCAGCTCAGAGCAGTTCCAAGATGAAAAAAAAAAAAAGAAAAAGGAGCAGAACAAGCGAAAGCAGCACAATAGGTTTTCTTTGAAGCAATTCTTCCAGGTATGTGTGCACTTGCCCCCTGGATCTGCAAGTATTTGTCAAATAAATTCAATTAATTTTCTCAAACAACCGTTTCTGCTTTTCATTGGAATCTCTCCCATCCAGCCCACCCTTGACATTTGAAGTTCCCATTTCCCTGAGCCACAATAGCCAGGAGAAGCAGAGCTGCAGTGTCCCAGGGGGCTGCTGGTCACCCAGCTGGGCACAGAGGAGACAGTTCTGCCACTTTCCCTCTGCAGAGCTCTCACTCCATGAGCAAGGAAAGCTCTGAGCTGGATCATCGGCTCCAGGTAGAATTTGCAGAGACAGAAGAAAAACAGATGACAACAGAGGAAGTTTGGAGGTTTAAGTGGCAGGCACAGACACCTGGAGAATCCTGCCTTGGAGCAGAATGGAGCAGAGGTCACGTCCATCGCTGTCCTGGCTGGGGGGGGAACATCCCCTCCTCCCCATCACCCTGTGGCTGCCCATCCCTGAGCTCAGACAAGACCCCAGCCTCACAGGGAATGTCACAGAGCCCCAGCAGCAGCCAGCATGGCTGAGGGCAGCAGAGCACAGAGCAGCAACTTGGAAATCGTCTCTGCCTGTCTGAAAGCTGCCTCTGTGCTGTGAGAGCAGCTCCATGCGGGAGCCAGACAGCTGGGATCAGACAGGCACCGCACCGCCAGGCTGCTGCTTGTCAGCTCCTGCCGAGGCATGCGGGGGAGCACACAGTGCCGCACGCCTCCGCTCCCGCTGGAGAATCCTCCTCCGCGGCTGGAACAAGGGCTCGTCTGAGGGATGGACTCACCCTCCTCCTCCTCCTCTGCCCCTGTCCTGACGGGAGGGAGGGTGGAAGCCCTCGCAGAATGGCTGCAATCACAACACGCCTGTTCCCACACCTTCCTCCCGAGCCCTTTGCTTCTGAGAAGATTTTTGCCTCTGAGTTTCTCATCTCCTTCCAAAACATGACACATCCCTTAAACTGACTTGAATGTAAACGATGCAAATGCAGAGAGAAAGTAATTAGTCTCTGGAGGCTACAACTGGGTTTTAAGCAATGAAATCATTGGAAATGGGTTCTATTTCACCTCACTCAGAAAGGAAGAAATCCCTCAAGAGTTGGTTTGGGGAGGGGTGGGTTGCAGCCCATCACTGCTGAAAGCTGCCACCCTTCTCTTTCGAGAACTGCCTTTGATTTAACCTGCCTGTGAGGCTTCGTTCCCCCAAAGCGGTTCAGGAGGAGGCTCAGGCAGCAGCCCCCAGTGACACACACTGTTCCCATCTCCATCTGCTCAGCCCATGCAAACACACCACCCCTAAAAACCCCCAAATGCTCATCCCCTGTGCCCTGACGTTCACCCCGTGGGTTCTGCCTCCCTGCAGCACCAGCTTGCCAAAACCCACTCCTACTCTTGGCCACAGAGGCCTGAAAGTCATTCCTAGCCTGGCCCAGGAGCTGCAGCTGCAATTGACTGGCTGGGCTCATATGTTCCAAATCACCCTAATGGCACTTCAGAAATGCAAATAAAAGTGAGATTATGATATTTTACGTAAATAAGCAATGTGGCAATCCCAGCCTGGCTTGGCCTGCCAGGCAAATTCACTGGAGAGATACTAACATTGAAATATGTGAGCGTGTTTGCATGGAACATTTATTGTATAACTCTGGGCTCCAATAAAGCCTTGTATAAATTATTCATTTTGGAATCGAGATGAAATGCCAAAACCCACCCACCAAGGGACTGCTTTTATTACTACCAGAGATCTAGTCTTAGTTAGCAGCTAAGCTGTTAACACAGCTCACAAGGTAATTCCAAATGGGGAATAACCTGTGTTCTGCATGTCACCATGTGCCCTATGCTGAGGGCAGTTTTTGGGCACCTGCACACCCACACACGCTGCTTTAGAGTGGAAAACCGCGTCCTGAAGAGTGTAAACTCCATCCCGCCGTGCTCATCCGGGAAGCTGAGAGGGCAAGGAAGTGTTTGCAGAGCTCGGACAAGAGCCCGGCATGCTCGGAGCTGCGGCCGTGAGCGGCGGCCTCGCTGCGGGCTGGGCTGCGGGAGCCGCTGGGGCACAGAGCCCAGGGCAGCCCCGCGGAGGTGCCCACGGAGCGCAGCGGGCACCGCGGGCTGTCTCGGAGCAGGAAAGTGTGACTGCGGGGCACACGCAGCGCCAACACCTCCTGTACCAGGACACGAAATCCCGGGTAGCAGTTGCCATGGCAACTCCTCTTCTTAAACACTGCTGTTAAACTGTTGCATCAAGGCCTCCGCGAGCACCCTGCGAGCATCATCACCGGGGATACAGTAATGACAGGACCCTGTCCTGGTCCTGGTCCTGGTCCTGGTCCTGGTCCTGGTCCTGGTCTGGTCCTGGTCCTGGTCCTGCCTTGCTGCATGGGCTTGTGCTGCTCACACCGTGCTGAGGCGTCACCACAGGTCGCTGTTCTTTCTGGAGCTGAAGGCTGACATTAAGGACCCAGTTACCAATTTGCTGTTGAAAATTACTTTTTTCTGTCTGAAATACCTGCAGTGCCCAAGGTCCCCAGGTGTAGCTGCAATTAGTCTTCCACTCACCCCTTCCTCCCACCTCATGCCTCCCCCTCTGCAGTTGCCAGGAGGCAAAACAAAGTGATGGATCATGGATATGAGTTTGGGGACTGCTGACTTCCCTGATTTGAGTGGGGAGGGCTGCAGGGACATTTTTTGAGCTGCATGTAGCCTTCCCAGCCTCACCTCCAGCCCACTCAGGTGGGTGGCAGGATTCTCCTTCAGCCTCCACACAGCCACTGTTTCCCCCTTCTCTTCCAGCTGGGGCAAAGACTTGATAGTCCTGGTGGCTTTTTCCAAAATAAATTATTCTGTGAGTCTGTGATTCTGCACTGACCATGCTGACAGCACTGGACATCCCAGCCAGGGAATCAGAAACCCATGGGTGCCTTTGCAGTCCCAAGACTCCCAGCTCTGCTGGCATGTGGCATTCTGGAGCACATCTGGGGATGGCAGCAGTAGTGTTCTATTCCAGCAGCAGCAGCCCAGCACTTAACAGTCCCAGACATCAACAGTCCCAGGCATCCCATGCAGCCACATTAAGTTCTCCTTCCCTAATGTAACTTTTTTATATCAGCAGCTGTCTCAGCCTCCAGCAGGGTTTTATGGATCATAAGAAAGGCTAAGTGGAAGTTTTCCTTTTTTTACATTTTTTTGGAAGCAGATCAAACACTCCAAATCGAATGGCTTGGTGTGGTCTGGAGCAGGGAGCAGTGACAGGTGGAGGGGAGCTGCTGGTTCCCTGGGAAGGGACACATCCCACAGCTGTGCCTTGGCCCTGCACCATCCTCAATGACACCACTTTTGGTCCCAAAGCAGGGATGGGAGGTGAGAGCCACAGAAGGCAACAGTGACACGGTGATCTTGTGCACCAGCCTGCTCCTGGCTTGTTTTGGCTGCAGGGTGGGGAATACTCTCGCTGCAAGGAATGCTAATAAGGGGTTTTGTGTGTGAGAGAGAAATAGAGGTGAAACCACCTATCACAACTGTGAATAATGGAATTAGTAGAGTAATAATTACACATGCATGAGATTCCAGGCAGAACAATCATCACGAGTGCCGTATCACTGACTGTCTGGGTCTCCACAGACATCTCCCACCCCTTGGTTTGTATCACACTGCACAGCCCTGGGCAGCTCTGATACTCCACTAGAGCTGCCAGGCCTGGGACCAGAGCTGTCAGGACCAGGGGAGCCCCGGGAGAGCATTTTATTTCTTGGGGAACCAGCCAAGTGATTTCTATCTCTCGTAACCCCATGTTCAAAGGGTGAAGACAAACACACCTTATCTGTGTGCAGTTGGACCTCAGTGGTGGAAGACACCATTGGTGGGTTAGGAAATACGCCCTGGGAGTGCAGCCCAGGCACTGGGACTTTAAACACAACTTTCTTCTGGATAAGTCTGGAAAATGCATCTTGGGCTTCAGAGGCCAAGTGGTGACATCTCATTGTGCAGGAGAGCTGAGACAGTTCCAGATGGTGACGTCTTTAGCGGGGATTTTATCTCCTCGCCCACAGCGCTGTGATTTGGGAGGCTCTGTGTTTTGGCAAGGAGATGATCAAGTGGCTCTGAGGACCTGGAGCCAGCGGTGTCACAGCCTCTTCACTAAGTTGGTGTTTTAAGCCTGTGCTGGAACACTCCTTGCACAAGTTCCCGAGGCTGCCTCTCCTCAGCGTCAGTTCGTGCTTGCAGGGAGGAGCCGGCCAGATTTTGGCTGCCAACAGGGCTGGAGCTGCTGCCCACCTCCCTGGGTGTGCAGGGGAAAGGAAAATGGGATCAGGACCTGCCCCTCCTTTGGGGATGGGCAATCATCCCTCACGTGCAGGTGCAGGGGGCTGAGCTGTGCCCCCCAGTTTGTGGAGTGCATCCATCTGATCTTACATGGGGCTCATTGCATGGCTTGGTGCTACATGGGGGAGTTTGCCATGACTTCCCAGCTGGATCATTCCTGGCAAGTGCAGCTCAGAGAGGCCACGTGCCAGGCCCCTTCCCACCTGGCCCAGCCACTGGAGGAGAGTCTCATCCTGTGCCAGCATCTTCCCATGCAGCATCGCATGGCACACTGAGGAGATTCACCCTGCAGAAATCCAAACAACGAGGAAAAGTGTCAATAAACATATATTTTTTACAGTCCATTATCTTACCCTTGCCAGCTTTTAGCCTGTTGTTGCACCAAGCCATTAAATCCCCTCCATGAGGGCAACATGCCATTTGTGTAACGCAGCGTAATGGGACCATTAATGCCTCCCCTCCCCACCACAGCACTGCTCCAGCAGAGGCATTAATATCCACATTCACAAAACCAATCCCTTAGTTCCAGGTTATTTGCCTTTAATGCAACGATATTGCTGAAATCCCCTCTAAAATTAGCCCAGGTGCTTTTAACAAAACCAATAAAGCATATTAATTAATAATCCCCGTGTTGAATACATGAATACAAACAGGTCATTCTAGCTGCCTATGAGCTCTTTCAGGAGCAGAAGGGCTTGTGATTTCTTGACGATGGTCACCAGAGGACAGGAATAATTTGCAGTCGAGTGGCTCGATGGAGTCACAGCTGACTTGCCCTGAGAGCTGGGCCCTCTTTGTTGCTGTGAGACTGGCACCATGCTCCGTGTTCACTGGTATTTCCATTTACTGCCCTTCCCTGGTCTATTTTTGAAAAATAATTAAACAGCATTTCCAGTTCAATACTGTTTGGCTCTATTAGTGATACAATCTAGGGTGCAGAATTAAAATAACAAAGGCAAGCAGTACTGTGTTCCTGAAGCCTGCAGCCCCTCTCCAGGATGCAGACCCATCCTGAGGCTCCCTGCTGTCCCTGTCCCTGCCGAGGCCAGCTCGCAGTGATGGAGACAGGGATGGGGATGGGCTGCCAGTGGAGCAGAGCCTGGCTCTGCCAGCTCAGCCCCTGGCTCCCCTCCGTGCTCTCCGGAGTGTCCTTGTTCCCCAGCCCACAGCTCCACTCAGAGCACACAGCTGAGCCATCTCTGCTCTTTTTCTGCTTCTGACATAGCGGCTGAGGCTGCTGGCAGAGTTTGCCAGCCGAGGAGAACGTGAGAAACAGCGTGCTGTGATTATTATCCACCCCCTTCTGAAAGCCTTGTCATTAGCAGGGTGACACAGGGACAGCCACTGAGGTGCTGTACACTGTGGGCATGCAGAGAGCAGGGAGGATCATCCAAGGCCAAAAACAGCTTGGGGAAACCCTGTTTTGAGCATGTGTGGCTCTGGAAGTAGACCAGAGCACAGTGCAGCATGGGGCTGGAAGCAGAGTGGAGTGACCCAGACGACGTCCCTGAGAGCAGTGGGAGAAGCTGCCAGTGCCAGGCCTGGACACGCCAGCTCCAGCAGTGTGACCATGGCACTAACTCACAATTATAAATGTTTGGATGCTGCTAAGATATGTATCGACAGCAGCAATTAATCCCCTGCTTTGTTTGCTGACCTGCTGCATGGGAAGGGTCACACTCAATTCAGCTACTGAAATATGCCGTTATTGTTGGAGGCAGCGACTTCCCTTCATGTCTCTTGCCAGCTTTTAGATTTCATTCTTCTAAATCCTGGCACCGAAAAGCACCACCCTAGGCAGCACTGGAGGCTCGAGCTGGTAGAGAGGGGAGCGCTGGTGAGGAGCTCCCAGGGGATGTGCTCAGGCCAGCCGGGGGAGCTGGCTCTGCTTCCCTGCCAGCCCCGTACCCGCAGCCCCTCTGCCAGCGAGAATCAACATTTCCTGGGCTTTACCCTCCTCCACCTTCTCCTCCTCCTTTTCCTCCTCCCCTTGTTGCTTCTCCTCCTCCTCCTCCTTTTCCACACAGTCCCAGCTCCTGCTGAAGCAGCTTTTGGAAGGCTGTGGCATGGGCATGCCTGCCAGGAGAAAGGGCCCCCACCCCAGCAGGGGACCTTGGCCTCATCCTCACAGCTTTCCCTGCCTGCACATGCAATCCAAGGAGAAATGAGTGCTGAACTGACGTTCTGGTCATGCTACCCACTTGGCTGCTGCCCTCAAGGTACCAAACATGTCCTGGGAGCACAAACCTGCCCCATGTGACTGGACCCAGCTCTGTTCTGGCTTTTCCTTCCAGCACTGTCCTTATGCATTTTCTGTTAGGAATTGATTCCTACTCTCCTTTCAGAAAAAGATCAAACAAGCCCTTGTGTCTCCCTTGGCTGCTTCCTTTGCGGATGTTTAAGTCGTTACCCTGGGTTTGAAGTTTGATTAAAAGGAGAGTGAGGAGCCCTGGTATGGGGAGTTCAGGCTGGAGCCATTGTGGGTTGGAAGCACAAGACCCCAGAGACCCCGACTTCCCTGTCACCAGCACCTCCTGCCCCACACAGCATCCTCCAGCCTGCTCAGCCTGTTGTGCAGGGGAAATCAGAGCCTGTGGCCACCACTCTTTGCTCTGATATTTTATTTTTTCTGAGCAGTCACTGGCACCTTTCATCTCCTGCCCAACACCCCAGTGCAGCCATCTTCAAAAAGAGCCATTCAGGAGCACAGCCCTCTGCAGCTTGGGAGCCATCTGCCTCCGGATTGCACGGCAGCAAGAGCTTTACATTAGCTAACACCCGTGTGTTAAACCTTCATCCCTCACCGGCTGCTGGTGCTTAAACAGCAAAGCTGAAACGCGCTTGAATTCACAGGATTATTATGTACATGTCGTCATCTCCAACAATGGACATGAATTTGTGACAGATGATGTGGGGACGAACTCAGAGCAGGAATTGTCTCCCTGAAGACAATGCCCTTGATGGATAATAGCGGAGCCACCTCCGAACAATTGGGGGCTGATTTTTATTTTGGCTTGAACTCTGCTTTCTCAGCGCAGGTGTCCAATTTGTCCCTGCCTGTATAAATCCCACCAGTTAAATGACTCAGCTGTTGGCACAAATCAACCTGGGAGATGTTTCCCTGGCTGGGTTTGTACCTCAGGAAGGCAGAAATACCATGCCTGTAAAAAACCAGTCAGCTCTGATATCCTCATGCCCTAAAGGAGATTTATTGGGATGAGTGAGGTTAAACCAGCAGTGGTTTCTGACCCACTGGCTCAGGCCTCCCAATGCTCCAAAGATCCATCTGATGCCCAAACCCTGCCCCAGGTACCAGTGCAGGCAGAGGCTGGGATTTATGGCTGGGGCTGGCAGTGGGTTAAGCACCATAATCTGAGCGAGCGTTTCTGTAACCTTCTGACAAGGGTAATAAACTGGAATGAGATGCGCATTGTTCCCAGGAATTTATCAAACTGAGATTGTCTTTCCCCTTTGGGAAAGGTCGCAGTGTGCCTCATTTTATAGAGAACAAAAGACCAAGGGCAGCTGCCCTGAGGTGTGAGCAAGTGTTTGTTTGGAAAACCTTCAGGTGAAAGGAAATTCATGGTAAAATGATGGAGAGTGAAACTGGGCCTCAGCCTTACAGTGAGCCTGCTCCCACCCTGTTTTCCCTTGGCCTTATGAATCCCACATACCAATCCCTTATGTTTTCCACATACAGCAGGCATGGATTGCCCTCACTGGGGCAGGGCTGTTCTGGGCAGGTAGGTGTGGGCAAAGCAAGGTGAGGCCAACACATGCAAGCCCCCGCTTTGCAGAGAAAATCTCTGTAATGCAGTGTTTGTGTGTTGTGCTGCTCTCACAGAAGCTGTGATCAGCACCTGCTGCCCAGCCATGTTCCAGTCAGCCCCCAAAGGTGGGAAAACTGAGAAAACCTGAAGAAACTTCAGAGCATCCAAAGGAATTTTTTTTTTTTTTTCCCCTGGAGCAAATTAACTTGTGAGTGTTCCCACCTCATTGCTACCCCTAGTCAGTCTCAGGTTCCCAGGTGCCCTCAGACTCCCAAATTCTCAAGCTGCCTTTCCCCATCTTCCACCCTCCCCGAGCTGCTGAAGCCCCATGTGCCTCAGCAGCTCAATCTGGAACTACAGGAGCTTTGAGCTGTGGGTCCTTGCAGAGATTCTGATCATTTCTCATTGTTTGAGGCTGAGAAGTAGAGCCTGGAATGTATAAAGTAATTAAATAAAGCCGTCAGTCCTCCCTCTGAAGTGGCTGTGCCAGCAGTTTCATTATGGTTTGTTCTCTTTGGAATGTGACCTGGACAGCTCTTATACCACCCTAAGGTTTCACTTCAAGGATCTTAAAAGGAAATCAATTATTTTTAGAAATATAAATATTTTATGAAGCTGCTTCTTTTTTGTAATGATGGAATAAAGAAAAATACAGCCACTTGGCTCTTCAGTGGCAAGTGGGAAATGCAGCAATCCCACCTTGGAGCCTGCACTACCTGAGTCACTTGCTCCAGGCATCATAGCAAGGAACCTGCAATGGAATGTCCTCTGTTAAATTAGATATCTTGGAGCTGCCCAAGCAAGCAGCCTCTGATTGAAGTCTTCCAATCCCTGGCTCTGCCAGGAGAAAGTCAGCAGCTCCCTCCTGCCTCAGTGGTCCTGGGCAGGTGGTGGCCTTGGCAAAAGTGGCCAAAAAGCTTTGGGACATCCTTGCTGGTGGGTGAGGGTGTGCTCCAGGGAGGGGAGGTGTGTCCCCTCAGCTCCAGACAGACTTTCTGTACCCCAGGTGGTGTGAAGGGCTGTGGGCATGCAAGCGGCAACAGTGCCTCCAGTGCCTGGTGGGAGACTACAGGAAAGACAGAGAGACACTATTTACAGGAGCCTGGAGTCACAGGACAAGGGGGAATGGCTTCAAACTGAAGGAGGGGGAAAGAAATGGATGAAATTCTTCACTGTGAGGGTGGGGAGGCCATGGTACAGGGTGCCCAGAGAAGCTGTGGCTGCCCCAGCCCTGGAAGTGTCCAAGGCCAGGATGGACAGGGCTTGGAGCACCCTGGTTGAGTGGAAGGTGTCCCTGCCTGTGTCAGGGGGATGGATAATCTTTAAGGTCCAATCCATTCCAACCCAAACCATCCTGGAATTTCATTAATCTATCAAAGGGCAGATCCAGGGATGCTTCAAGCATGCCATCAGGGCCACATATGTGCTTGAACTTCCAACCCCAGGGGACCCAGCCCCTGGGCAGGCTCCACGTAGGAGAGAGCGCCCAGCCCTGCTCCCTCCCTCAGCCTGGGACCCCAGTGCGGCTGGAAAATGCAGGCATTTAAATCTTGAAATTGTTATTGTTTCTATCAAAGGAGTGAATCCCCAGCCGCTTCGGGTTGCTCTTACATAATTTAGGCCAATCAGCGCTTCCTCACGCAACATGCGCTTAACTTCGACGAGCCCTAAGGCAGTGCATTTATATTCTGTTCTGCTGCTGTGAAATGAATGGTGTGACGGTGACAAGAGGAAGAGGGAGCTTTAAAGAGAGAGAAGAAGCCAAAGAGAAAGAAAGATAGTTGAAAGAAACAGAAAGACAGGGAGAGGAGAAGATACAGAACAGCAAAGTGGTTTATAATGGAAGGACTGTAATTTATTTTGACACTAATCATGTATTATTCATTCAGAACAAAAATAAACCTTATTAACCAGGAAAAACAGATCTCCCATCTCCAGCCCACGTTGTGACGAGCGAGTGGCGGCGGTGAGGATCCTGACAGCCGCNTCTGCATATTGCATTCTACTTTGGCACAACACAGGCACAGCAAATGAGATGAACATTGTGGTTTTCCTTTCCCTGAAGTTCAGAGAATGTGAATCTCAGAAATCCTTGGGAAGAATTGTGCTTTGCTTTTCTCTGTGAAGAGAAATGTGGCAACAAGCGCCAGCACAGCCTGTCCCATGCAGACCAGGAGCTGTCCACTGTGGAGACAGATGGGCATGGCAGCCCTCTCTCTTGGAGAGATATTTCTTGAATGGACTATGATAAGATCTTCTCAAACTCTCCTGGATTAAGAAATCCTCCGTGGTCATGGTGAGTTTCCAGCATGCTTTGGAACCCCATGTAGATTTGTTTGGACTGATTGGTTTCTCCCCCTTTGTACCACCCCAGCTTTTCCCCATAAAACCCTCAGTTTCTGCCCTGTTCAGAAGGGAGCTGCTGTCACTGGCATCCTTTGCAGGGTGCTGGAATAAAGGCAACCTCTGTGGAACAACCACACGGTGCTCCTGTCTCTTTGTCCCTGTGTTGGCCAGGGTACACCTCGCAAGGCAGAGCTGAAATCACTGCTCAGAGCTGAGCTGTCTGCCCCTTGCTGAGGTTACCCTGTGGCTGGAGGACTGCCTAAGACTCCTAGAAAGTTGTCTCTTGCAGGACCTCTCTCTGGGAAGGTTGGGCATCCAGGTCGAGCCATCAGACCCCCGACCAGCTGCTCCCCACAGTCCACAGCATCTCAGATTTGTCTCTCTCCCCCACCCCGGTGCTGCCAGTCCCTGCCCGTGCTCTCTACTCCCTTCCATCCCTGTTCACAGCACAACAAAAGCAGCTGATCCTCTCCCAGCCTCAAACCAACCTGCCCCAGCTACTGGCAAGATTTAGGAAGGATTTTAAAGTGTTATTACTGACTTATGAGGCTTTAAATAATATTGGACTCTGCATATCATTCAAATCTACTGTCTTTTAATACCCCTGATTGGGTTTTAGGGGCTGAGCCTGGAGATGGATGGGGCTGTCCCCGCCGTTGCTCAGCCATGGGTGCTTTGCCACCTCAGCATTTGTGTTCCAGGGGTTTTAAGCCAGTCTTAATTCACACTTTGGAGCTTCCCTTTCAACATGAAAAGCAATCATGTTTCAGCATCACTTCCCTCTGCTGGTGTAAGAAGTGTCCTAGGCAGAGGAAGGGAGTGCCACACCATACCCAAGCACCCTGAGGTGCTGTTAGCACCCGGGGAATGCCAAGCCCCTCTGGGCTGGATGAGCTTTATGCACCTGGTTCCCCCCTCTGCAAGAGTGGGGAGCCTGGGAATGACTCTGAAAGTGAGATTTTTAAGAAATGGAACAGGAATGTTGCCTTTTGGTGACATCAGCCCTTCCCTGGTGTCACCAGCATCCTGCCCTTGCAGTGCCCATCCCAGCTCCTCTCCTGATGCTGCAGCCAGGTTTTGTGCTCACCACATGCTCTGGATCACCAGCTGAGTTTGTTTATCATTACATCACAGAAAAATTAGAAGGCGTTCCCTGTGACCCCTTAACAGGAGTGAGGGTGGCAGGAGCTGATGGAGCCAAGGTTGGAGCAAGCAGGAAGACACAGGACAATGTGCTTTGGGAAGCAGCAAATTATAAACTGGGGTATTCAGTCTCTAGAAAGCTCAAGGCTTTAATTCTGTAGCCAGGCCTTCAGGGAAAAGAATTAGAACAATAATTATCAATTTGTTCTTTGTGTCCAAGGGCAAATTCAGCACTTAGAGGACAGAGTTGTTGCTGGCTTCTTTATCCCTGCTCTTTGTAATCCTGATTAGCAGAATGTACTTTAGACTTTGAAATGAATGATTCCACCTCTCTGGCCAGCGGGCCTACTTCCCTGGAAAACATCCTGCATCTGGGAAGCCTTGGGCCATGCTCTGGCTTTATCTGGGTGAGCTGGCAAAGGTGCCCAGGGGCTCCCCCCAAATTTCCCCTCCTGCATCTGGAAAAGCAGCTTTGCCCAGAGCCTGCTGTCACCTGCCACTTGCCAGCAATGGATGGTGCTGTCTGTGGGGTTTTACGGACTGGAGGGTGTAGGGTGGCAGAGCAGGGAAGCCCCCAGGCACCCACCCATCCACCCACCCACCCCTGCCTGGCCCCAAAGCCCACCTTTCTCTGTGGGGTTCCCATCACAGCCTATTCCCTGCACTCCCTCTCATTATTGATTCCATTCCCTGTTAATAGCCTCTGTCATAAGCCACATCGACAATAATGAGGCATTTTATGGTGATCTATGGGAATTTCCAGAAACCACATTCTTTATTTATTCAGCGGTGTAATGGTTATTCAATATTGTAGCAAGGCAAATTAAGGGTGATTTTTTTTTTCACTCTTGGGCTGGAAGATGTGACTTTCCAAAAGAGAACTGCTCCTGAGTAGAGGGGTGAGAGGAGTTGTGGCCATCCTGGCTTTAATTTACAGATAATGGACATTTTTTACAGTCATTATTTGAATACATCAGCTCCTGCTTGACCTGTCTGAACAATTCTTGATGAGTCTTGAACCTTGTTCATAAAGGGAGCTTTTCCTTCAGCTTGAGGAGATGATGAAGCATTAACAAGAAATATAAAAAGTAATTTGGCCTCTTCACAACCAGGATAATTCCTGGTCAGGGCTGAGTGTGCAGGCAGGAGCACGGCAGGGAGCTGCTCTGCCCAGCATGGGGACATCGCTGGTGTCACCCAACCTGTCCCCTCCTGCCTTGGGCTGGTGTGCAGGCAAACATGGTCTCTGCTTGTTTCTTCCTTTTGGGCTGTATTTAGAAGTACAGGAAGGATGAAGATGCCAAAGCCAGCATGGAAAGGCTCCTGGAATGAGCTGCATGATTAAAAATGCCCGATGTAATTCAGATTGATAACTGCATTAAAGTCGTGGGGTTTCCCTTTCGTAATCCAGTCACACCTACAGCACTGAAGGCAGAATTATGGTAATCACCACCAGGGTTGGGTGATGGATGCAAACTCCTGGTGTCAGTGCCAGTGCTTGGGGACATTAATTAGGGATCCTGATTTCTGCTCCTGCTCTCCTCCTCATCCAGTTCTGAGTGCCAGGGGAGAGCCTGGGCTCTGGCTCTGCCCTCAGGGAGCTCCTGACTGCTCCTTGCTGCCCTCGTCCCTGTGAGCATCCCCAGCACTGCCAGCCCTTTCTCCCTGCCATTTCCTGAGATGTTCCTTTCCTTGATGAATCTGCAGGCACCTTCACACTGGAGGGTCCATGGCACCATGCAGGGGTCCGGCCTTGATGCAAAAATAACACCAGGATCAGAACCTGCAGCCAGAGGGGACGTGGTTCAGCCCCTCCACTGGGAACTGGGTGAGAAGCTGGAGCCAGAGCTGAAGGATTCACCCAAGGAGTCATTCCTGAAGGATTCTCCCAAGGAGTAATTCCTGAAGGATTCTCCCAAGGAGTAATTCCTGAAGGATTCTCCCAAGGAGACATTCCTGAAGGATTCACCCAAGGAGTCATTCCTGAAGGATTCACCCAAGGACACACTCCTGAAGGATTCTCCCAAGGAGACACTCCTGAAGGATTCTCCCAAGGAGACATTCCTGAAGGATTCTCCCAAGCACACACTCCTGAAGGATTCACCCAAGGAGTAATTCCTGAAGGATTCACCCAAGGAGACATTCCTGAAGGATTCACCCAAGGAGTCATTCCTGAAGGATTCACCCAAGGACACACTCCTGAAGGATTCTCCCAAGGAGACACCCCTGAAGGATTCTCCCAAGAAGCTGCAGCAGCTTGACCTCGGTTTTCCCTCTCCCCCGTGTGATGCCTGGATATACAATGTGGACAGGCACAAACACACAGAGTTCCCCAGCCAGGGAACACAGCCCTGGTGCTCTTTTATTTTGACATCAGATAACCTTGATAAATTCTCTTATTAAATTTAATATCTTTGATCAATCACAGTAAAACTTGAGGAGATGAATTATTAAAACGAAGAATTGCTTTCTAGGGTTTATGGTTATTGTGCTACCTAAATTAAACATGTAGGTGCTGTTATTTAAAAGAAAAATACTCCCCTGTCCCTAAAGCCACATGTATCACCTCAGCTCGGCCAGAGATCTCTGATAAGCAGTAACCACATCACCTTCCTTGCACACACTAATTACACAGTGCCCTGCTTTCCTGAGCCATGAACAGCAGCCAGTGTCACCTGTGCAATGGTGACACCAGCTCAAGGTGTTCTGAACCTTCCCCCACTTAATCCCCAGAGCTGAGGGCATCACCCCTTCTGCTGCTGCAGCTGCTCACACCCAAGAGCTGCATGATCCCAAAACCCACTGGATGTTCCCACCCCAGGATAAGCACACAGCCACCACCTCTCTTCCCACCCATCTCAGGGCTCCCCAGACACATCCTGCAGGAATTTGCCTGGCTCTGGAGGTGGTCCATGCTCTCCAGGCTGCTCCATGAATGGTAAAACATTGATGCTTGAGTGACCTTTCTCTGGGGGTGCTGAGCACTGGCAAGGTCTGTGCATGCTGGAGGAAGGACAAGGAAAGCTGCTGGCAGTCCAAGATTCTCAACTCCCTCGCCTGCATTCCCCAGGTAATCCCTCCTCCTGCCCATAACCAAGGGACATTTTTCAGAGCTGGTCTCTGTTTGCTGGCTGCTCCAGCCTCCAGCTCCTGCTCTCTCTGTGTGGCTGGACAAGGTGTCATTACAGTGATTGAAACTCACTGAATTTCCTGCAGGGCCTGTCTGTGCTCCACGCTCACACTTCCATTTCCCAGCTAAGTGCCTCTGTCTATTCTTGGCTGTTACTCTAATTTGATAACATTCTGTATTTTTTAAGCTTAATTGTACAGGATGTAATGAAAGTGGTGAACATGTCAGCACCAAAGGGGCAGGCACAGGGGATGGGATTTGTGTGGGATTTGGATGAGAAGGTGCCATGTGGCACCATCAGGATGTGACAGCACCTGCAGGGCTCTCCAGCATGGCCAAGGGAAGGGTTGGATCCACAGGATCACAGCTCAGAACCTAACAGCTGAGCAGCTGCAGAAAGGTTCAGGGCAGAGAAAGCAACTCATCCACCCAGGAGACCTTGAAATGAGGATTAATCTTTTCCAGGCTTACTTCAGTGCCTGGAAATCCGGGACAAAAACTTTTGGGGTTTGTGTGTGTGTGTGTATGTGTGTGGAAAGACACAGAATGACATATATTTTGGGATCAGCAAGGAAAAAAAGAAGTCAGGGATCTGATGGGAGTGGTGTGCAGCTGGCTCTGGTGGGTGAATGCCGCCCTGGTCTCCTGCTTTACCTGCAGCTGCTGTGAGCCAGTAACTTTGGCCATCACCAGTGACCTCCCAGATGTGTCTTTGCTGCACCACACCAGCAGTGCTGGGGCTGCTGGGGCACCCAGACAGGCTTGGAGCCCACATCTACATCAGGAGATGGGGCAAGGCCAGCGTGCCCCACAGCTCAGCTCTGTCCATGTCCATCCATCTGTCCACCCACCCACCCCACACCTGCACAACCTCCCTCCTGAACTTGGGGAGCTCAAGGATCCGGCTTCTTAGGCTTCAAAGCTGGCAGCTTTACATGGTTTTTCCCCTCAAGATTGCAGGGAAAAACAATTAGAAGGGATAAAATCAAATGTTTTTTAAAAGAATGGGTTATTAGGCACATGCAGTGCTGCCTTGTCAGGATGAGCTGCAAGGGACCAGCGGGGTTCAGGGTGGATTATGTGTTTAGAGGGATAAAGAGCAAATCCACAGCTACAGCTCCGCCTGAGGGAAAACCTACAAGGGTATTGGTATGTGAGGGAAGAAGCCGAGGTCCAGGCAGGAATTCATAATTACCTGCTGCCTCCTTCCCTGAAACTTTGCTGCGCCATCAGTTATGGGTTATTTTGGGAGAGAAGACACTGAGATGATGGGCACGCTCCTGCCTCAGCCACACAGCAGAGAGGCCAGGCAGGCACATCTCAAGGTGGGAGAGCTGTTCCCGGCACCTTTTCAGCTCAGGAAACGTGGGCAGTGTCACGAGGAGTAATGCCCAGCCCGGCTTCCAGAGCAGGAGTCCAGCAAGCCACCTTGTTTCAGGTGACTTAATCAAGGTGAACCTCTACATTTCTCACCCGCCACGAATTTCCTCTGTATCCTTAAAACCAGCTTTAACCACCAGGCTGCAGATATTTTCTTTCCCACTGCTTGCTCTGTGTTGGTTCTTTCCATGGCAGAGTGTCAGTGCCCCTGCTCTCAGCTCCTCAGCAGTGCTGGACGAGCGAGCCCCAGCTGCCGGCAGAGCTGCTGAGCCAGACAGGCTCAGCAGGGCTGTCCTGTGGCACCAGCCTTGCTGGAGCTCTGCTGGACACGGGAGATGGACTTTCACAGGCATTGGTTTGGTTAGGGCTAGCAGGGCATCCAGCTGTGCAGCACAGCTGGCAAGGGCAGAGCTGCAGATGAGAGCAGCCAGCAGCAGCAGCTCCTCCCCTGGGCTGTGATAGTCTGGGAGAAGCTCTCGTCCTCCTGGTGTGAGACCTCCCAGATGTGACACTTGGGCCACAGCATGGAGGCAGCCATAGCCATGGTCAGCAGCCCCCTCAGAGTGCCCAGGTGCTCCTGCTGGGAGGAGACAGCACAGGGCAAGGCAGGAGAGTCCCAGTCCTTGCAAAGATCTGCCACATGCTCCCTGAGTGGCTTTGGACAGACCCCCAGGCCCCCAAACCTCAAGTCACCTCCCAGCAGGTGGGATGGGACCAGCCAGGCCCCAAGAAATATGACTCTTATATTGACTCCTCCATTCCTTTGGCACCTGGAATTAATTTTGTATTTGTTTGGACCACGGTGGGTTTATCCTACAGGAAGAGCCAGCCCTTGCCAACCCTCAGCAGTTTAATAGCTAAAGCGTTTGATTAAAAAATTTAATAGCCCTGGAATGATGGAACAGCTTCTGTCCACAATGTATTAAGCTTCTGGCATTCAGATTTATACGCAGTGTAAACTCCCTTTATATGAAAACATTTGTTTCCTTTCCCGCATCCACAGCAGAGCTGCCCCTTCTCCTGCTTCATTTCCAGCCACTTGTTTAATTGCACAGTTTTGGGAAGCTGCCACATATGGGGAGGCGGATTCCAGCGACCATGATTCGGAGGAGCAGAAGGAAACGCCAGTGCTGGCAGCTGCAGCCAGCCCAGTTGGTGCCTGTGTGCTGTGTGTGCTCCAAAGAACCCCAAAATGAGCAGCTTTCCTGTGGAGAAGCCACCGTGGAGCCTTGTACCTTCATTAATTTCTTGTTGAGGCCAGTTTGATGCTCGTGTCCAGGCTGGGCTGAGCGACACTCCTGGTGGCCTCTGCCATCCTGTTGAGTTACACATCCGTACCCCTCTCTCAGGAGCACTTTGTAGGAGCCCAGATAAACTCCTGCCACCAGCAGACCCCATAAATCCTCGTTACCATTTGCTCCAACCGATCTGCCCAATGTTTCTCCTCTCCCCAAGAGCTCCCAAAGCCACCATAACTCTTCTCCAGGTCAAGTACTTCATGGCAGATGGATACATCCAATTTACATTTGCTGCCTCAGCCACATGTTTTTAGGCAAACCTTGTCCCTTCATACTGAAGGAGCAGCTCGGGCCAGGCAGGCAAATCCAAATGCCAGAGCCACATCTCTGGGAGAGGCAAAACCCAGCCAGGCTCAGCTGGGACAGACCCAAGGGCAAGAGGGAGGGGACAGTTCAGGGAATCAGCGCTGGCTCCTTCTCCCAGGAAGGACATTTTTGTCAACCAGCATCTCTGAGAACCAGGAGGGCACCAGCAGAGCCTCCTCCGCTCATCTTCTGGAGAAACTGGCATTTAATTTCCCATCACTTCTAATCCTCTTACTCCCGTGGACTTTGCGAGGGTGGATTTTGAGCTGTTCCGAGCTATATCATAATGTCAGGCAGATCCACGGGCTTTAGGCTCTGCTGAAGGGCTTAATAGAGATTTTTGTCACCCTGGAGAAGCTTGGGAGAAAGGAGAATTTCCCCCCACAAGTGCAGTCAGTGGGGTTGGGGGCCTGGTGGTGGCTGGAACTGGGGGAGCACAGAGCGGCCTGGCTTGGGACAAGGAACTATAAATATCCAGCTCATGTACAGGCTTTACAGTGAAAGGAAATTGCTGATTATCTTTGGCGACACTTTATTAGTGAAGAACAGTTTGTTCTTTACACTCCTCTGCCTGTCTGCCTTTTTTAGATGAGAAACTACATGAAATATGCTGTAAAATACCTAATGTGCCTTTTTGGGGTAATAATTCAAAGTCCGTGTTCATAAATTCACTTTTTTGTTAAAAAAAGGGGGGAAAAAATAGAAGCAGGAGATCCTGGGTAATTTATAACCCTTGCTCTGTGCTATTGCTCCCCAGCCACCAGGATGCTGCTGCTCAGGGATTTGGATCCTGCACGGAGCCAGCACTCTGTCTGCAGCCCTTCATTTCAACTGTTCAGGCTACATTAGGTTTTTCAAAGCCGAAGAACAATTTGGAAAACACATAAAGCCACTTCTGAGAGCTGGAGGGAAGTATCATATCCCTGGGATGGAACAGCACTGATACCTGTTTTGATAGACTGGCCAATTAAGAATTGCCAACAGAGCTGGGGAATTTGCATTGGAATGTCATTTCAGTGGTGATGAATTGGAGCTCCCTACCTACGCTCTACCTGGTGGATGATCTCGTTTCATTTCTAGTGAGGCTCTGTCACTGTGCCTACACTCGTGGCATTACTCACTCCAGGACAGAGAACACACTCCTTTCTCCCCAGAGAATCAGCCAAGGGGGGCTGCAGCCAGGGACCCCCAAAGAGGCTGTTTCAGGTCTGAATTCAGGAGATGCCCAGGGCAAAGGCAGCTGCAGCTCTGGGCTCTTCCTTCCCAAGGCAAACAGCGGGGCAGCTCTTTGTTTGCTCTCCCTCCTGCTCACAGGATTGAGTTATTATCCCTGCAATCATATTCTTAAGGTTAAGAACAAATATGTGTAAGAACCTCGTGGAAAATTGGTCCACTTTGGAGTTGACAGAGGAGCACAATACTTCAAGCTGTCCTAACAGCTTCTCTGCTTAACAGAAACATTTTTCATTTCATTAGTGCCAAGTGCCCTCGTCATGCTGAGATTTGAAGATGAGTTTCTGTGTGAAATATGAGGAGTCTCCACTTGAGGCCACGTGGAGAGGGCTTGGTGCTCTCTCTGAAGGGCTGAGGAATTCTCCCGCTCCCAGGGAGGCCAAAGCAGGCACATGGGCAGCAACAAAGCCACAGCACCCCAGCCATGAGGGCTCCCTCCTAATAAAGCCCTAACAAACCCAGATTAGGATTTATGGTGCCTCATAGACAGTTCTTCAATACCTCGAGCCATGACCTCAGTGCTGGTTGTGAGTTACGGTTCAATTTTTGCTTGTTGTGATTTGAGACTCAGCACGTGATTAATCACTGGCCTGGAACATCCAGGGCTGCACAAACAGGGATGTGGGAGGGGAATTAGGGAAGGGTGTTTGAGTGCACAGCTCAGCATCTCGAGCACCTGGAGCTGCTGCATCCCAAACCCCGCCAGCACATCCCAGACCTGCAGGAGAAGTGCTCCCTTCCTTCTGGGGAAGGCCAGGATTTGGTTCCAAGCAGGATGTGAGGACCTTCAGGTCTAATAACAGCTTTGGGGAATGGCTGCACCTTGTGAGAGACCCCAGGGTCACCATCACTGGCACTGTGATGCCTCTCACCAGCCCTGGGGAGAGGTGCAGGAGATGTCAATGAGTCACTTTGGAGCCATCAGGAGCTGGGGATAAGGATGTCGAGGGATACCAGCACTGGGGCTCTGTGGAACGAGCAGTAGCTCCCACTTAGCTTTTATTAGCCAGATACATCATGTGCCAAGCACGCAGGAGGAAAATCAATGGCAAGAACTGAAGTTATGGACACTGATCCGGCAGCTGGAGCTGCTTCCCAGCGCCTTCTGCAGCCAATTCTCAGGGGCCTTGTGCAGACAGGATGTGGATCTTCCCAGAAGACGCCCTGACTGATGAAAATTATAGATTTACAGGGATTTGTGGACACTTCAGGGCAGAGGGCAAAGCATTTTCTCGCAGAGAAGCATCCCTGGATAGACCCAGCTGCATTCCCACCCCCAGTACAGAGTTCACTCGTGCTGCTGCACCTCCCTTTTGGGATACCAGTAACTACATGAGAGCCTCATTTCTTTCTCCCAGCTCCGTCCAGATCTGACATCTTTTATAAAAATTTAAATCCCAACCAAAGGTAACACTCAGACAAGGACAGAGCCCAGACGTGGCTCAGTCTTGACGACTTTATTAAAGTTTTAATATTCCTTTCACCTCCAGCTAATCTGGCAGTCGTGATTGGGACAAGGAGAAGCAAATCTAGCTGAGGAAAGGATGAGTGCCGTGCCTGGAGGAGCTGAGTTCCAGTGAGGGCTCCACTCCCTGGCTTTGCTGCTCCCATGCCCCCACTTTTTGCCACATTTGGCATCTTTTGGGAGAGAGGACATCCTGTTGAGCCCATCTCTGGCTGCCAGTGTTAATAACACCTTTACAAAATCAGTTCAACCGGGATGGATGGATTTGCTGGAAACGGCCGCACCTCCTGCAGCTCCTGCAAGGACATCTTTTAAAATGGAAATGAAACACTGAGTGAAACCTGATTTGCTTAAAATAACTGTGGAGGTTGAATTGTTTTGTGCTGGAAGAACAAATAAACAAACAGAAGGCGCAGGTTTGAGGAACGAGAGCACGCTGCGTGTGACACTTTTAATACAGAGTTATGGATGGCACCATCGCGGGAGAACATCCTGGTGGGATTGTGGAACACGGCTGCTTGTGCAAACAACTGCATCACCAGCCTGCAGGCCGGGGGATTATTAATGAGCACTTCATTGGGACCTTCTTTTGCAGAATTTCTAATGACTGCTTAAGAAAATATGTAAATATGCATCCGTGCTTTGGCAGCCTGTGCCGGTAACGCCGAGGGCTCTGCCAGTGGGAGCGTGGCAGGGGTGGCTCAGACAGGACTGTTGGTTCCTCAACCTCTGGGCCTCAGGCTGGGCCCTCCCAGNGACCAATGGGGTTGTTTAAGTCCAAGGCAGAGTCTGCAGCCCCCTCCCCAAAGGGGCCCTCCCACAATTCTGGAATATCCTGTGCTGTGTCAGGTGTCACTCACAGAGAGTCAGGACAGAGGAGATGCTCCTCTTCCCCCAGCTCACCTGGGTTACCAAGAGTGAGAGATGGCATTCAGGGAGAGGCTCCCTGCTCCTGTTACTGCTCCAGAGGGATGAGCATCAGGAGGCGAGGAGGAGCAGCAGGAGCATTCCCAGGCAGCACAGGGCAGGTCGATGGGACACAATTGCAGTGTCCCTGAATTGTTCTGTCCTGGACGCAGCTCCAGGCAGCGAGAAGCTGGCAATAAACAGAATTTGCTGGGGGACTGTTGGTGAAACCCTGCTTATCGCCAGCTGTAAATTCGCTGCGGACGCTTCCACTTTTATTTCCCATCTTGGGAACAATATCCCCTCGCTGAACTGGGATATACTGCTGTCGTTCTGCTCCACCAGCCTCGCTGAGGAGCTCGTAAAAATGAAGGCACAGGCTTAGGTCAGTGAGATAAGGGCTCTGTGGTGCCAAAAACCAAGCACAAAGTCGCTGCGGCCCAAGGAGGCTATGGCAGCAGTGCCAGCTTCCCTCTTCCATGCTCAATTTGCTGAATTCTTGGAAATTACCATTAAAGAAGTGGCAGCAGCTCCAGAAGTCTCATCCAGCTTTTCTTTAAGCCTTAATTTTTTGCAAGGAAGGATGATTTGAAATGAGCACATGCTGGTGGCACTCAGGTCCCACACCAGCCTCAGCAGCAGCTGCCACCTTCCTGCCTGCCACCAGAGGAGCAGAAATGGGGGGAAAATGGGTCTCCCAGCCAGTCCACACCACCCTGGCCTGTGGCCCAGCTGAGCCTTCACCCCACCCTTTGCAGTGCTTTCAAATGACTAATCAATTATTCTTTATTAGGGTTATTTCTTTCATTAGTCGTTTCTTCAATGCTTTCAATGTTTCATTAGTCTCCTCTCAAGTTACAGTGGATTTCGAGCACTGTGGAAGAGGATAATTCATTTTATTAGGTCATTTATTTTCTGGGCACATTTTTAAAGGTCAATTAATCCATCTAAATGGAGGAGGAAGTATGGAATAGCATATAGAGCCTCCCTCCCCCTCTGCCAGAGAGCCTGATGTGAGTGCACTTGCCCAGGTAGGGAGGGATGCAGCAGTACAAGTGAATGCCATGTCCTGGTGTGACATTCCAACTGGAATTGTGCTTCCAGAAGCTGCTGGAAGCTATTATCCAGCTGAGGATGGAGGAGCTACTCAGCCCTCCCAACCTGAGAGTGATTGCTGTACCCATCCCTGTCCCCTCAGGTCAGAGCATCTCCGGCCACCAGCATGGGTCCTGTCACACCTCGCAGGTGCCAGCAGGGACAGGAGAGCTCCAGGATCAGCACAGGGTGGGATTTGGTGGTGAAGATCCATGGAGAGCTGGTCAGCCCTGTTCTACACTCCTCTATCACTCCTTAGAGAACCTGAGACCAGCTCAGCCCGGGGAGCCAAACCCAGGACACGCATCGCTGCTGTTCCTGCTTGTGTTTACATTTGTATTGATGCCCACGGTGTAAAATACCAATTATTTTAACTGAAAAATCCATGGGCTGACCTAATAAAACTTCTCTTAAAACAGGGATAGAAAAGCATGAACGGCTTGATGCCTCCATAAAACGTTCAAGGTGAGTTTTATTCCAACTGGGAAATACCTGGAGACCTTTGAAAAGTCAAACCCTTCACGAGCAGGAGCTGGAGAGGAGCCTGTGTCCTGTCTGGTGACAGGGAGACATGGGCACCCCACCTTTCTGGGGACAGCAGTGATGCTGCACGTGATTCCTCTCACCATCCCTGGTCTGACACAGCAGGAAGATGCCACTTTGCCAAAAACACCTTGTTTTGGGGTCAACTCAGCAGCTTTGTGAACTGCTGCTCTCTCCACGTGGGGCTTTTGCAATGATAAGCTGCAATGATAAGCTTCCCCTCCTGGGAAGAGCCACCAGCCAGGGAAAACACAGCTCAAACACCCCAACATGATGATTCAAAGAGCAGCTCTGGGTGATGCTGTAACAGCTTGGCAGAAGTAAATTAACGAGGGTGTGTGATTAGTCCCAGTGCCTGTGAAGGTGAAGCACAGAGCAGAGCCTGCTTCTGTTTGCTGCCCACCAGACAGGACAGGGCAGGACAGGACACATTTTTTGGCTGTTCCAAACCTCTCCAGGTGTGTGCACCAGCCAAGGGCACAAGCACAGGGTGCCCTGATTCAGATTAACTCCTGTATCTTCCACCTTTGCTCAATCTCATTAAAGGAGCAGAAAAGCTTTGCCAGGGGCTCTTTATAAACCCCGATCAATGCTGCCTCTGTGGCCGAGGGGACGCTCCTTTAATTGCAAAACAAAATTTTTTTTTTCCTCCTTCCAGCACAGGAATGAGTTCCAACCTCTCGTGATGCCAGGCAGGTTTCAAACCACTTATTAAATAATGCAGAGCAAGAGTTAAAAATTGATGTTAAACTTGATTTCCTGTAGCCTCCTGAGAGGCCACTCAGCTCGTTACAGCCGACGTCTGCGCCGCTCACCCCGAGCCTGCAGTGTGTTAGTGCTCATCAAACTCGTGGAAAAGCTCCTTTATTAATCCCCTTTCCCATCCCTGACTTTTCCAGGGCACTGACAGGCTCTTTCTAAAGAGGGCTCGCTCTGCTGTGGGTCAGGGTCTCATCTCCCTGCCACGCGCTGCTCCCTCCGTGTCCTGGCAGAAGCCCCTTGCTGTCCCTGAGGTTTTATCCAGAATAGATGCCTAAAAATGGAAGGGCATGGATGGTGGGAAGCAGGCCTGCCCTGAAAAGGCCCTGGGGATGGGTGGGGTGGGGTGTGTGACCTTGGTGCAGGAGCAGATCCCATGGACTTGGGTTCCAGCACCAGCCACCACCTCCCCTTTGCCACACCCCATTTGGCCTCTGATGGTGCAGCAGCACCTGAGCTGGGAGGTAAAATCCTTGTGGATGTATCCCAAGTCTCCTGCAACAGGCTTAGATTTCAAACAGACTAAATAAATATTAATAAACCATAAAGAACCCGGGCTCTGTTAGCAAAGGAGAGGGGTAACAGATGGGCTGGAGCTAACCAGGAGATTATTTCCAGCTGAGGAGCTGGGCTGGCCCACGAGCCAGGAGGAGCAGCCCTGGACCCCCTCTCAGTGCTCCAGGGACCCCGAGGTGGGAATGCTGTGATGGACTCAGCCATGGCTCCACCTGCCCCTTTGCTGGGCAAACCCAGTGCTGCCACCAGGCTCTGCCATCATCACTGCCACTGCCAGTCAGGGCACGTAGAACACCCTGTGCCCCCTGTGCCGGCCAGCCAGGGCACCCAGGGCACACACCATCCTCTGGAAATGTCACCTGGGGTGCCTGTGGCACCCAGCATGTGCCACCACTGCTACCCTGGGCATGCAGGGCACCCAGCACCCCCTGTCACCAGCACCTAGGACACCCAGCACCCCCTGTCACCAGCACCCAGGACACACAGCACCCACTGCCACTGTCACTGCCACCCAGGACACCCAGCACCCACTGCCACTGCCACCCAGGACACCTAGCACCCACTGCCACTGCCACCCAGGACACCTAGCACCCCCTGTCACCAGCACCTAGGACACCCAGCACCCACTGCCACTGCCACCCAGAACACCCAGCAACCCACTGTCACTGCCACTGCCACATAGGGCACCCAGCACCCACTGCCACTGCCACCCAGGACACCCAGCACCCCCTGTCACCAGCACCTAGGACACCCAGCACCCACTGCCACTGGCTCCCAGGGCACCCAGCACCCTCTGTCACTGCCACTGCCACCCAGGACACCCAGCACCCCCTGTCACCAGCACCTAGGACACACAGCACCCACTGTCACTGCCACTGCCACATAGGGCACCCAGCACCCTCTGTCACTGCCACCCAGAGCACTCAGCACCTGCTGCCACTGCCACCCAGGGCACCCAGCACCCTCTGTCACTGCCACCCAGGGCACCCAGTGCCTGCCATCAGCACAGCCTGTAAAAAGCTGATATTCCAAAAGCAGGGCAGACGGTTTTGGACTCAGGCACTGTCCAGCCACAAGTGCAAACAACAAATACCAGTGAGGGAAAACTTGCAGGAACCAGGAAGGAGCAGAATGATCTTCAGAGGGGCTGTGGAAATGAATGAGAGAAGAAAAAGCCATTCAGCTTTTTAATATTTTGAGCCAGGCTTAGAAGAACAAACAACCATGTGAAAAGGAGCATCCTCTAAATTACCAGGGAACCGAGGGGCTCCCAGGCTGGTGAGGGCTTTCCTGCATCCCATGAAGCACTTTGTGAGGTCTGCTGCTGGGAAAATGATGAAAAGGGAGGGAATGCATTGAGAGTTTTCTGAATTTGTTTTGTGTTTTCTTTTAATAGGGCAAAAAGTGTACAAAAAAATGGCCTGGCCACCTTGGATCCCCACTGGAGGGAGATCAGAAGGCTCCTGGCTTTGCTGAGTGTGTGGGGGATGAGGAAACAAGAGGGAAGGCTGGCGTTTATAAATTGTAGCTATTAAATCTAAATGGAGGGAATGAAACAGGCCATAATTGAGCTAACCAGTCGTTTCAAGAGTAAAATCCCAATTTCAGCAGTCAGCAAGAAAGTTTTCATAAATAGAAATACCAACTGTTCAGGTGGAGAACTTAAAGATCTCGGCAGAAGTGAATGATAAAAGAGTTACTTGAATACATTCAGAGCCCATTGTTCGAGAGAAGAAAGCAGTAAAGAAGAAGAAAATAGGGCTCCTCAAAGTAATGAGTGGAGCAGATGAGGGAGAACAAAGGGCCGGCAGCTCTGCACCCACTTCATTTGTTCCCAGCTCATTGAGGGGAATGAGAAGCTCGAGGCTGTTTGATACCACTGAAAGGGTGGTGTTATTAAAGCTCAGATAAATAAACCAGCAGGCACGGGCTGGGGGCTGCTCACACACATCAGGCTCTGGAAATGAAATCTGGGGATTCTGGAGAGGGAGCAGCACCTCTGGGGTGGCTGTAATGGATCTCACTGCACCCAGTGCCCCTGGCAGCCCTGGCAGGGGGGTCCCTGGCTCTGTGTCTGCTCAGGATGTGCCAGTCCTGCCAGGGGTGTGCCAGCACAGATCACATTTAGGAATACCCAAAGGAGGCCACAAAGATGGGGAAGGGCCTGGAGGGGCCACACAAGGAGTTGAGGGCACTGAGTGTGTTCAGCTGGAGGAGACTGAGGTCAGACCTCATCAGGCTCTGCAGCTCCAACCTCTGCTCTGTGACAGGGACAGGACCTAGAGAATGTCTGGAGCTGGGCCAGGGGGTTTAGGTTGGATTTTGGGAAAGGTTCTTCCCCCAGAGGGTGCTGGGCACTGCCCAGGCTCCCCAGGGAATGGGCACAGCCCCGAGGCTGCCAGAGCTCCAGGAGGGTTTGGGCAATGCTCTCAGGGATTGTTGGGGTGTCTGTGCAGGGCTTGGGGTTAAACTTTGGTGATCTTTTTGGTCCCTTCTATCTCAGCAGATTCTGTGATTTGATGAGAGATGTCCCAGTGCCTTGGACAGCCTCTGAGCCAGCACCACAGTCCCTGTACTGGAACAAGCTGCCCATAACCTCTCCTACCAAGCTGTTTATTGTTTTGGGCTGCATTTATTTCCAATTATGATTCAGTTTATCCCAATTAAATGCCACTTATACTTCAATGTAGTTATCCAGTCCAATACTCCTAATTAGTTTGTAAAGTATTAGAAGTCAATTTTAATTATTTCCAGTGGGTTTCAAGGAAATCTCAATTAGATATCTGTGCTTTTACTCCGAGCTGTGGCCGTTCCTTCACTTCCCCAAGCATCATCTCCTTCCCCACAGCTCCCTGTGCCCACTGGTGGATCCAGCTGGAGCCAGAGGGATCCACAGGGAGCTCTGGAAGTGGGGGCCACCCAAAGCCAGCAGGGTCACCCCTCCCTGGCAGCAGGAGCATCCCTGGGGGTGGGCACCAGGCAGGGCAAGCGGCTGTCACAGCCCCTGTGCCAGCTACCTGGGGAGCCTCCACGCTGATAATTATCTGTACTCACACGGTGCCTTTTTTTTTTTTGGTAATTGCTTCGTTTTGCATGGGATTTAATTACAGGATCCACATGGGGAAAGCGCTGCACGGTTCAGTTTTCTGGGGCTCGTTTGTGTCGAGGGGAAGCTGCAGCTGGGGAGGTCTGGCCCGGGTGTCCCTGTCCTTGGGGCAGTCCTGTGCCAAAGGGGAGGTGACAAATGCTGGTACAGAGAGCAGAGCAGGCAGTGTGTGGATCTTTGGATCCACTTTTACTTTTTCCATGCAAACCTGAGGCTGAATTGATTTGCCCCACCTCCTCCTTGACAGGAGTGGTACTCACTAAATTTAATTTTGTGCACAGTCAAAACGGTGTCACCTCAGCTGCTGGTGCTCACATCTCTTCCCATGTGGGTAAATTCTCCTCCTTGCACTGGGAAAGCTGAGTGGCAGAATCCCCACTTTAGGGTGGCAAAATAACAACATCAAACAAAAATAACAACACAAAAAAAAATCTAAAGCAATTCTGGGCTTTGACTGAAGATGAATCCTCCTCTTTGCTCATTATAAAATACCTATTATCTCCCTTTATCTCCGAGCCACCGGTGTTATTTCAATTTAACAGTGTATGGGAAATGCAAGGGAATATAATAAAAGAACCACAGATGCACTATTTAATGTCAGAATGACAGATGCTTCAATTAGGCAGACACGGCTATTTCTCCCCAAAATAGATAAAGATGAAATTTTTATAAGATTGCCCTGTTTGTGTTTGTGATAGGGTGCTGGTACACGCTTTCATCACAATACAAATTAATACAAAACCTCCGATTTCAGTGGAAACCTGAAGGGATTTGACAGCGATTTTGCAAGTTGCCAAGTTGGCTGGTCATTCCCCCAGCACAGGGAATGCCTTGGCTTTGACAGGGACAGAGTGGGCAGATTCAGGGCACCAACACAGAGCAGCACTGACACAGCCCTGGCACTGCATGGCCACGCTCTCCCGGCCCCCTGGGAGCCCTTGACTCCTCTGAAGGTCTCTCCTTTCCAGTGCTGCTCCATTCCAAGGCATGTTTGTACAGTAAGTGGGTCAAGGAATAGTCAACAGAAAAGTTTAGTCTGTGTTTACCCAGGAATTACAGATACAGCCTGAATTATGCATGAATTAAAAAAAGTCAGCACGAGCAGCACAGTAAACACGTTGGCTTTGCCAGGGGTTTGAAGAGGGGGGATCAGGGGATGGGGCTGCAGGGGAGGGTCCTGTGGTGGGGAAATCAGAGACAGAGTGAAGCCACGGGGTGCCAGGATCCAGGTGCCATGTCCTGCCTGTGCCTGTCACCGTGATATTTTCTGAAAAATCCTCTTTGCCTAGGATTCTTCTCCTGGGAAGCCAAGGAGCCTCAGAGAAAAAGGAAAACAATGTTATCTCATTTGCTTCTCCTGTGTTTTGCTGCCTTGGAATGTGGTAGGTAATTGTTTGATTGGTTCCATGTGAATTGTTTTTGCTTAATGACCAATCACAGCCAGGTGTGTTGGACTCTGAGGAGTCAGTCACGGGTTTTTATTATTCATTCTTGTTAAGCCTTCTGACGTATCCTTTTCTTAGTATAGTTTTAGTATAGCATATTTTAATATAATATAATA
>VYZP01050557.1:1222-116714 GCA_013400635.1 Hypocryptadius cinnamomeus
AAATATATATATATATATGCCAATCTCTTTCATGTAGAATTTATCAGTATTTACAAACTAATTGAACTAGTCAGATTGCTGGTGTACATTCCTAGCCTGATTACACCTCAGCTGTGCCATGATGCAGATAGAGGGAAAACTGCACCTTCAAAGAACAAAAAGGTCCAGCACATCAGGGGTTTGGATGCTGCAGGGACTGTGGGACCAGGCTTGTGCTACAGCACTAGGCATGCATCTCAGGAGAAATTTGGGACATTCCTAGGATTGATAGCCACTTTTTCTGAGTTTGAATTGGGATCGTAAGATGTTTTATTCCAGGCAGAGCTATGTGACAAACATTCTTATGGATTTATATGCTCCCATGTGAATAAATTATATTTGAAGTGCCCAGGGTCAGAGAGCTGGGGGAAAACGGGGTTTTTTATTTCACTGTTTTCCTTTCTTTAAGCAGCTTGCTGGCAGCCAGGCTTGCATAGGTATTTGAGTACTGGAAGATGCAAGAACTTTCTCATGGATCTCCCAGACCTTTTTGCAGCAAGAGTGACGTATGGTCACAGCAGAGGCTGCAGACGCTAATGGAAGATTTTGAAAGATCTAGCAAAGGAGCTCTGTGAACCATTAATGATGATTTTCAACAAATCTTGGTGCCCTGGGGAGGTTCCAGAAGGCTGGAAGAAAGCTTATATAGAGCCAACATTTATAAAGGTTAAACGGGATGACTTGAGTAATTATAGGCCTGTCAACCTGACATCGATCCCAGGCAAAATACTGGAACAGCTGATATGAGACTTGATTAATAAGGAATTAAAGGAAGGTAATATAATTAATGCCTTTCAACATGGGTTTATGGAAAATAGATCTTGTCAAACTGGCTTGATATCATTTTTATGAGATTACAAGCTTGGTTGAGAAAGGTAATGGCACTGATGTAATGTACTTAGATATCTGTAAGGCATTTGACTTGGTACCACCTGACATTTTGGTTAATAAAGGAGAATGCTATAAAATCATTGCAGCAAACATCAAATGCATTAAAAACCAATTAATTGGTACATCTCAGTATGTAATTGTAAATGGGGTATATTCACTGAGCAAGTATGTCACCACAGGAATCCTGCAGAGAATGGTTCTGGGTCCAAAGCTGTTTAACATTTGTAAACACATCCCGAAAAAAAAAAGATAGTCCCCGTAGATTATATAGTTTATATAGACTGCACTTACAGACCACACAAACACTAGGAAAGTAGACATTATTAAAATTAATGTGTTCCTGATAAGCTAGATGTTTTGGATGAAATCTAGTGGATTTTTGTCTAGAAACAGCAGAAGTTGGCCTTACAGACTTTACTGTGATAGGTGTGACTTTTAAAAGTACTTTGAAATCATTACAGGTGGATAATCAGGAAAACAAAACTTCCAGTGCAGTATGGTACCTAAAAGGATTATAATTGCATGTTCAGAAGGGAATGTCAGGTCTGAGCAGGTTGGGTTGATATTACTACTAATATTGGCATTCCCATTGTGAATCCATCTCAAGAAGGATGTTAATAAGCTGAGGAGCTGGGAGAACGCCTCAAAGTGCATGTAAGGAACTGCAAGAGGTGATTTATCATGAAGAGCTCAAGGAATTATTTTCCTCCAGAAAACAGAAGACTAATGAAGTGAGCTGATCCCAGTCCAGAGTGATGGGATTTGTTTTGTCCAATTTTGTCCATGCGAATGACAGGAATACAGTTTAAACTCACTGCTTTGTCCCCTTATTCAGTCAGTGCAGAATTTATATATCTCCAGTGAGCAACTAATCTTGTACTGGGATAGCTGGACTGGATTGCCCTCAGGTAGCACCTGTTTCTCTCAATTGGTTACAGAAGGATCCCCAAACACTGGGTGAGACAAGATGCTTCATTTCTGCGTGGTTAACGTTGAGCGAGATAATCCCACACTAATTGCCTCCATGGGGAATGCAATTTTTAAAATGAAGCCTCTTCAGTCTGTTAAATAGCAGACTCTGGAGGCTCAAAGTTTTATAGGGACAAATTCAGATTAAAAATCAGGTGCACATTTTTCTGTGGGAATGTAATTAACCTTTGGAACAAACTGCCAAAGGTTGTGGCACTTTCTACACCAGTGGAAATTTTAAAATTAAGATGGAATGTTTTTATGAAAGATTTGCTCTACTTAAAATGCCTGGATTTGGGGAAGTTAAGTGGCCTGCATGGTACAAGAGGTCAGAGAAGATCATTACGTTTGTCCTTTCTGGACTAATGATACGTGCCTCTATGTCTTGTGGTGCTAGTACACCTTTAAAAAATCTTTCCTTAAGTTTTTCTCCATTCTTAAATTTCCTTCCTGTTAACAGTAATTAGAATTCCTTACCTAGGAGAACAAAGCCATTAAGGACTTTGGGGTGTGTAAATATCCTGGAAATGAAGGATGACTAAAAATTGAGGTTACGCTGAAGAAACATAGATTATTAGAAAGAACTTGAGTAACATGCGCTGCACAAGTGCTAATTGTGTGTCAGTCTTGTTGGATGTGGGTGCTGACTGGTTACCAAATCTACTGCCAGCTTCCACATAATTAGGGCACAAGTGTCTTGAAAAAGTCACACAGCGTTTTCAAAAATATCCCACAAAATGCCCCACAGTTTCCTTTCTGCAATAGACACTGGAGCAAGGCCAGATCCACCCTGCTCTTGGCCTCCACACCCTGATGGTTCACGGTTCAGACTAGCAAGGTCACACTGTTGATGTGGGGTTAAGTGAACAGGAAAGCCATTAAAATTTATGTGATTTTGGCAATGTGCTGTATTTTCCCTGTCTCAATTCTATGATTGTTGGTAATAAAAAAAAAAAAAAAATTAAAATCCAGTAAATAGAAAGGAAAGGAAAAAAATAACAAGGAGAGAAAGAGGAAGAATCAGAGCCATTCAGAGAAAATTCCTTTCAATTTAACATTGGCTTTACCATTTAGGTTAAAGTAGAAATCCCCATCACCAAAAGATGACGTGCTGGTGGAGACAGTATACTTCAGAAGCATTCAAAGAATGCAAAGAATTGATTGATGTCTAGAGATGGTCACAAAGTTTCCATATATATTTATTTGGATGACCAATTGGTTTTTATGCTTTATGAAAATTATCTGCTCTGGAATTTTCCATATTTTCTCTTTACAGATGTACAAACACACAAGAGAAAGTTTTAATTTTAAACTGATAGTTACCAGGAGCCTGTGTTTTAAAAGCCACCATATTGGCTGCTAGAGATTGGATTTCAGACACCTCAATTTCTTATTCTTTTATGTGGGCCAGGTTTTTGCCTACCTTTCCCAAGATGCACTGACATGTGCTGAGATCAGAACATCCACTCTCTATCATATAGGTATAACACATTCTTATAAATAAAATTTATCCTACAGTTTCTCAGTTGGAAGAGTGAATCATGGAGCCAAAGGGTGACCAGGCTGTCAGAGTGACTAGGAAACACATGAGTTACAAGCCCATGAAGTACCAGGATATTTTAAAATCAAAACTCATAGGCTTTGGATGAAGATTTGGGAAAAAAAATGTAAAGATTAACACTGAGGAAAAATGAGGATCTTTGGAAGCTACAGGGATATTCAGGCACATAAGTAAGAAGGAGCACATGAAAAATATATAGGTAAGACAAACTGAAAGCAGACTGAGCAAATGATATCATGTTGGATTTTCCTAAAGAAAAATATTTGAGACTGAACCAATTCAAGGTAGTGTGTGCCTTAAATCCATGGATCCTCGGATCCTCAGGAGTATGCCCTGATGTGAAGAAAGGATTTTGTTGCCTCCCTTTTCTACATGCTTTAGCAATGCTTTTAACTCTAAACGCGTTGGGAAGTGAAAGCTCTTGGGCTATATGGCCAAATTTCCTCCAGACACCTTTGGAATGCTGCGTTTAGTGTACATGCTGGGCTCTTTTTTCCTTTTACATTAGAGCTGGGGATGCTTTGACCCTTGGCTGGAAATGCTGAATACTTAGAGGGGTGAGGAATTCACAGGTGAGCCCAGTTGGATGTACCATTGTGGTTGAGCATCTTGTAAAAGGAAGATCAGCCATACTTCAGCAGGGGGGTTTCTCCACCTGAAATGCAAGGAAATTGCACCTTGGTGCCTATGACTTCTCCCTTCCCTGCCATTCAGCAAACTGTTGGCCAAATGCTACCTGGAAAATTCAAAACAAACCCAACCCAAGAGTCACAGCCAGGCCTTGCTTCCCAACTTTCACTTTCCATGATGATTTTCTGCCTGAATACATATAAAAGGAAGTAAATGGGAATTCAAATTCTGTGACAACTCATTATAGTTTTTTTCTGCTTCAGTAACCTTATTGATTACAGAAAAGACTGATTGAATGTATGCTTCATATTTTTTCCCCCAACACTTTCAATAAATCCCCTTTATGTGCCACAAAAAAATAAATAAATAAGTAAAGTGTGTCTTCCTGACAGCTGGCTGTAGAGTAAACTTAGAGCACCTGCTTTCTTCCCTTTTGTTCATTTTTTACTGCTAAATGAATAACACTTAACACTAAATAAAGAAGGAGGGTGACCATGACTACTGAAAAAAATTCAAAAAGGCAGCCTGTGTGTTGCTTGTAAAGAACTGATTGCAAACATGTAGTGTAAGGCAGATAACAATATTCCTGCACAATAATCTAGCAGTAATTCACACTGTGGTTTAAGTGCCAGATCCTCATGAAAGACACTGAATAATCTAAGGCAACTCTACTCTGTCAGGTGCCACGCATTTCTCTGGCAAATTTAACCGATAACGCATTTAAAGGTGCTGGTAGGACAAGCAGTGTCCTTGAAAGCTGGCAGGAGGGGACACAAGCAACTCTGCCTTATTTTGGCCTCATCTGTAGGAGGGTTTGGGGAAAAAAACCCCAACCTTCTTGAGGTCTTGATTATTTTGTTTGTAAATAACCATCTGCTTCTTTCTGATCAAGAGCCAGCATAGTAAGGTATGACCCCAGGGAAAACTGTGATTGATACTCCGCCACCTCTGTTAGCAGGGGTGCCACACAAAAGATAGCGCTAGGCCCACCAGTGGCCCATGATGAAAAAGAATACACTTTCTTTAAAAATGTAAATGATCCGATATTATAAAGGGATGCAGGTGGCATAGGGGAAAAGCCCAGCCATCAAACACCTCATTTCTGTCACACCTACCTACCCTCCCCTCTCCCAGTTGTTTGTCAGTCCAGCTGCTGATCTTCGCTCCGGAGAGAGAGGCTTCACCGGCACGGTATCACCCCCGGGTTGTGCCATCTGCCCCGAGTCACGTCTTTGTCACCGGCTCACCACTGACTCAGAGTGTGACCTTGGGCAAGTCCCCTAAGCTCTTTGTGCGTCAGTTTATCTACTGGTGAACTAGATATAATACTTTTACTGGGGATTATGGCAATTAAATGCTGTTTGTAAAGCATGCCGAGATCCTCCATGCTTCAGAAATGAATATTCTGGCTATGAGGCTGCTGTGCAGATCTGTCACAGCCTACCAGTGAGAGTTGCTGCTAAGTTCCTGTGCTGTCTTCCTTGCTTCCAAGGACTTTGAGGACCTGTCCTGGGAAGTGGGAGTGCTAAAGAGATCAAGAGTTTTTTGCTGAACAAAAGGGTTAGGTATGCTGTTGTACTGTCACTTGTGGCAGTCCTTGTGTATTCTGTGTTTAAAAAAAAAAAAAAAAATCAGCTGCTTATAAGTGTTTGTATCTATTCAACATTTGAAAAATCATCTGCTGAGAATTGTTTTTGGCTATTCAGTGTTCACATCCTTCCCTACAACCCAGTATTAACACTGGTAAAGAGTGAATTTTACCAGGCAGAAACTCGTGGGGAAACTGTTCAATGAATTTAAGAAAATAAAAGGGAGTGGGGGGAAATAGGTTATAGAACCCTTGGAGTCTGGCGGATTTTTTCACTTAGGTATTTTAGCCTAATATGCTTTTAGTGGAAAAATTCCAAAATGTACAACCAGGAAAAAAAAAGGGGGGGGGAGGATTTCCCAGGCAAAATAACGAGAGGTAAATTCAGTGTTTTTCCACTCCAGTGAACACAACCTTTGCTTTTATTCTGGTGCAAACAGCTGCAGGTGCCTCAAGTCAGCCAGTTCTATCTATCTGCAATGTCATCCATGTTTACTTGCAGCACTGGACTTTCGATTCTGTCAGGGTGCCAATCCAACGGGCCGCCAGGCACTGCAGCTGACAGTCAAATCTGTAATGCTGAATCCTTCTTCTGGAAAAAAGGGCTAAAGAGGTTAATACACTCAAGTAAGGATAAACACACCAGCTGTTATAGTTTCTAATATTTAATGTCATTATCAAATAAAATAACTCCTAAGAAATAAAAAATATGCAGCCTCCAAATCACTCGTCTTTGTTAGGATTAATAAATTATCCAAAAACCTACACTATAAAATAATAATAGGGAGCCCACAATTATATTCATATTTGCTCTTCTGCTCTGCTGATGTTGCTCTGCACTGATACAATTACCTTTTGGTGTTTCATCAATAGGGATGTCGTGGACCACACAGTATCTGTAGAATGGATCATTGGAATATAGAAATCAGGGATGGATTATTGGAATATAGAAAAATATTATGTAACTTTTATTATTATTTCGAGGTGCTTGTAGAAATATTTTCTCTGATTTACTGAATGTTATCATTCAAAGTTTTCATTACTCTTGGTCTTTCTATTTTACAAAAATCTGCTTAGCATCGTAAGAATAATGAGTCTTGCAAGAACGAGAGGTGCTTTTTTGTATGAAATCTGAAAGGGTGGCTCCCAACACATTACTGGGGCTAAATATTTTTCGAGTCAGGAAGTGAATCTGTGTTTTCCTCCTGTCATTACAGTTTCAGCTTCTAGTGCTTTTTGTCAGTGTGGAATAAACAGGAGCTAACTTGAACATGTTCAGAAAGGTTGAGAAATACACACAAACACACAATGGAAGAGGCTTCACAGCCTGCAAAACAGCCCGCAGTGGGCTCAGCTTCCAGTTTATGGTCTATGTTATAGCAAGACACACTCACTGCCTTGTACTCAGTCTATGTAATTGCAATTGGTCTGTGACCAATTCCATAAATACCCTTGAATTTTAGGATTTATTAGCCAGCCCTTTCAAATTGCATCAGACTGAACTTGCCAATGTATTTCCACTTTCTTTTTGGTTTTAAAAGATTTCTCTGGTTGTTGCTTCACTGTCAGCAGAGGCACAGGGTTGGTGGGGATTTTGGGATCTGGCTTTGTTGGTAAAGGCAGTGCTGCTGCTTGACCTGGGATCACCACTCCCACCAGACACTTTGAGGCACAGAAGGAGACATTTAGCCTTGTTCTGTGACTTATCCAAATCGATCTTAAGTGTGACTAGTGGTGTTCTTTTGCTAGCCACGCAGGTGTGTTTATTTCTTGCATTGTACTTCTTAGCAAAACAGAGAACAGAAGTTTTTTTTCCCACCAGTATAGTACCAGGTGTAAAGTAGAGCTATGTAAATCATAGAAATACCTTCTCATGAGAAAACAGTCATTTTGAAATTATCCCTCTCCCTTCACCACCCCCCTTAAACTGTGAGATTTAAAATTTTGTTTTTAAGCTTTTATTTTTTCCTAGTAAATGCTCTTCATTAAAAAAAGAAAAATAGAAAAGAAAAGAAAAATCTCTTCTAAGGGAAGCAAACTGGAATTTCTTGGGGCGTGCCAGCTGCCTGGCAAAAAGGGAGAGCGGCGGGAGCCTCATCGGCAGGCTGCTGCAGGCTGGCCACCCCACGCCTGCCTCTCCTCCTCCTCCTCCTTCTCCTCGCCTTCCCCCTAGCCTGGCTGCTGGGGAGGCAGCTGGGCTGCAGGGCCGGCAGAGCGCCAGGGCACTCAACCTCCCCTCCTCCCTCTTCCAGACCTGCTGCATCTCCCCAGCTGCCTGCCTGGAAGACTATTGTCAATTTTGTTCTCTCCCTGCAGACGACAACAAAATCGACAGGAGCCTTCCAGCTAAGCAGCCATGGAGCCATCAGTTTGATTTTTCCTAATAGCAAATCAGAAATTTCTGGCAAAATTGAAATTTTCCCATAAAAGAAATCCCAATTTTATAAAAGGCATATTTTTCCCCCAGAAAGCCATTCCAACAGAACATTCCCAGCTGCCGTAGTTTGAGAGACCTTTGAATTAAAGTCTATAGAAAAAAGCTGCTCGTGTGCTTGGCTGTGAAATGAGGGTGGGTGAACAGTCAAATACAAATACAAACTGCCTGGAACCAATGTGCAGGGTCCCATCATCCAGGGATCAGGCCTGGGGTATTTACCTGACCTTAAAGGAGCTATGAGGGGTGATATCTTTCCTGTAAAGTACTAGAGATTATAATTAAGACTTACATAGCAAGGTTATGTCTCCTCTGAACGATTTACACAGGCCTGAACTGTCGTGAGAATAATTCCCAGCTCACAATTATGACCAAACTGGTTCAGAAAAGTATTCCAGCTTTTGTGGCCTCATTGGAACAGAAACCTTTTCAGCAGTGGCATATCAGACACTGTGAGAGAGAAGGGGAAAATAATAATTTTTCACTCAGAGTTGTGCTACAGTGTCACCTTTGTTTCATCTGCCTGCTGTTGGGGGAAATTCTCTCTGTGGTAAACAGGCCTGTTTACCTGTTCCTGCCTGTGGCACCCATATCTATGGATTTCAGGGCAGAGTTGCCCTGATGCCAGTGATGTTGAGGAGTCTCAGTGCATGACCTGAGCACAGATTTCACAGGGGTGTGAGATGAGAAGCTGCAGACAGGCAGGACCCATTGTCCTGAGTAGGTTTCTCTCTGTGACGTCTTCAACTCTGTGCTGAAGACATTGCCCTTCTTTCCAGCTGCAGGAGTGTAGACTGGACTAGAAAATGCCTCCACCTTTGTGGTTTTCCCCTAGCAGGGGTGCCAAATGCCAGCTCCAGGTTTCCAGAGGAGTGGAGACACTCCCTGTTGTTAGCACCTGAGTGGGGCAGTAGAAGCAATTTTGAAAACCTTTCCCTGTGGTGTGACACTCCCATTTCCCCAGCGCCCTCGCAGCAGCAGTGAGGAGCAGACAGCACAGTCTGCACTCGGGCAAGCCTCCCACAGAAGGCACCTGGAGCTTCAGCTGAACGAGAGCTGCAAGGGGGGCAGGTGTAGCTGCCTTTGTGCCCCTGAGCTGTGCCAGGCCTTGTGCAGGCCCTCTGACACAGGTGATTTTCTGCCCGATGGGAGCAGCTTTTCACAGAACAGCACCGGAGCCTTTTACATGCTCTGGAAATATTCTGTAAGTAAAGCACAGTTAAATAATCAAAAGGCAGTACAAAAGAACTTCTGTCAGATGTTTGGCTGTAAATAAAAATGGTCAAACACAGAGCAAATCCATGGAGATGTGGTGAGGGGAAGCCTCCCTGTGTGGTTCCTGGTGGGCAGAGGGCCTTGCCATGGGATTGCAGGATCCACACCCTGTAGGGGCTGCACATTGCCCCTCCTGTGGTATCGATTATACTCCACCAGAGATGCCTGCAACACAGAGGCACAGCAGGGTGAGTTAAAGGATGGAGTGGCAGCTTTCTTTCTGAATGCGCCAGCCTTCACAGATATAAACCAACACCTTTATTTGCATGTAAATATTTGCAATTAATTCTTGATAGTTTTGTTTTCCAGTGTTCATTAAAACTTCTCTCCCCTATATTTTATTCATATAGATCGGTCTTTGGCCAACATCTTTCATAAAGTGCTGAAATTTGCCCTTGAGGCATCAGATGGAGTAGTCAGATTGTCAAATAAGTCTCCTAATTGAAGTTAACACTGGCACAATATTTGTCTTTTGAAAATAAACATTGCCAGCAAAGTTGCAGGTCCACCACTCTGTGTGTGCTGTGGCAGTGTGGGAGAGCCATGGAGTATAGAGCAGAAAAGGGGGAATTTGAGATGACAAATAGCTCAGAAATGGGTATGTTAGCATATTGTTTCAGTGAAATACCAAGCATGCTGCATTTATTAAAACAGATCCAGCAAAAGCTGCTTTTTGTGTCGAAGCTCCTTTTGTGTATCAGGTATAAGGAATAAATAAATATTCTCTTTAAGCAATGCATTTGTGTTTTTATATCTTAAAGGGTCAGAAGCAGACATGGAAAATCAATAGTTCTCCTTGTGCTGTGAGAAATTAATCAGTAACTTTGGAGACACTCTGTGTTTAAGAAAACAAACTGAAAGAACATCACATGGCTTTTAAAGACGTCCTCATGTGACATTCCCAGTGGGTTTGAGGCGCTAAAGGACTGAGTATTTTCCAGTGCAATGCTTACAAGTAAAACTGGAACCAGAACACGAGACAGGTCATTGTTTGATGATGGCCACTTCAAGATGAGTCGGGAAGTGAGTGTTACTGCCTTTGTAAGAAGCCTGACAATGTTATTGTGCTGGTTAACTCTGAGGGAAAAGTCACAGACCTGGGTTCTGCCTCTCACCTTGAGTGCTGGTTCACCTCTCCACTGCAAATCTGGCATCTGGCTTTAGCACAGTGCTCAAAATGACTGTTGTCCCAAAGCACATATTTGGCTTGAGTGGAAGTGGGGTGCATACTTCAGGATGTGTTGGGACTTCTATGGGCAGTGCCAGTGACCAGATAGGACCACTTCAGGTACCAGGTGATATGCCAAAATAACAGAATGTGGGTCCTAATGAAGCCTCTAAAGCCTGGGTTTCTCTTTTTCCTATTCAAACATTTTACAATAAAGATTGCTGGTTTGTATTTGCTGTTTGCCATAATTTTGAATAAGAATCTTCTGTGAGTGGTTCTTCATAAATGCAGAACCTGTGCTCTATAATGTTAATGTACATCAACTGATCCTGTCTCTGCTCCCTAGCTATTTGTTTGTATGTAGCAAATCCAGAAGTGATAGAGGGGTGTGTAGCATTTACTACTCAGGTTCACATCACTGGCAGGTTTTGGAATTCATGGTCAGTGATAATTCAAATACCTGGATTGAAAGTTCAACTTCATCAACAGCAAGGGGGCTTTAAGGTAAACCGAGCCATTAGCAGTCAGTATTATACAGCTGACTCCTGCCTTAAGTGTCTGTCCTGTCTGGGAAACTCCTTGGGTACTCTGTCTGCATCCTCACTGCTAGGCAATCCCATTCCTTACCTAAGCAAATCCTAAGAGTGAAGTGAAACAACTTCATTTAAAATGACTGTGTACAATGGCTGTGAACACTGGTGGTGGTGGGGTGTCCTTGATGCCCCTGCTGCTGCCCAGTGAGTGCAGCTGCCCCATGCTGCATGCCCTGCTGCTTTCAACCCAGCCCAGTGCAGGGCTGCCCCAAAGATGCTGATATCAAGTAGAGCCTGAAAGGGCTCCAGAGTGGAGCTGCTGCAAGGGGAGCAGAAAGATGATGTAAAATTGTGTGTGTCCCTTGGTCTCCCCAGGCAAAAAGCTCTCGAGAGCTGAGTGCTGTTACACACTCTGCAGTAAGGACAGTGCTCGCAATGAGGTTGAGTGGCTCTGAGCCCTGGAATCCAGTATGGGAGCTTCAGTTTAAAGCACTAATACCCTAATGGGGCTCCCACTGATCAAACAAAGCCTGCTGACTTTGAGACGAGCAGAATGAGGCTTTTGTATCAATGTAATACAACGCAGGAATTGCTTGATGGGAAGTAAAGACTCATTGATAGCATGGGAGCAATTGCTGATCCTACTTCCATTAACTTTATTGGGAGCAGCCCCAAAATATTTAAGTGGAGATTGGCATATCACATATATATAATCTAAAGTATCTCAGGATTTATGTTGTGGTACCAGCCTGGAGACGGACAGATGAAATATTACTGCTACTACATTTAATTTATAATCTTCATCTGACTAGACCTGTAACCTACCTACTTATATGGACCCCATTACCAAAGTAGCTGAGCAGCTGCCAATTGTTTAGAAATATAAATAAAATAGCAGAGATTATTTTGTTCTCTGCCTCCCTACTTCTCATGTAAGATTTCCTGTAAGGTTTGCCCTTGGTTTGTTTTAGGTCTTGTGCATAAGTGAATGGCACTGGGAATCTCCATGTTTGTTTTAAATCTTTTGAGGAGAACAAGCCTGCCAAAAAGAAATGAACATTTATTTCTGAATATATTGAGAACAATGGCTACCAGAAAGCATAAAAGCAAATAATGAAGTCTAGCTCCAGGAGCTGTGAGAATTTCATTGCACAAGCTCACAAACTTTCCCTGTTGATTCATAGTCCAGATTGTTCTTGTCAAATGTCATGGGAGGTAATGTTGGTGGAAGGAGATGTGATATCTCAGGAAGCAAAGTCCAATACCCTGAATGGCTTTGACTATCAAGACAGAAGCACTGGACAAACCAAAGGAATTTGTGCCTCTGAGCAAATGGATTGATATGTTTAGAAGTTTCCAGAGCTCATGGCTTCATTCCTAGATGTGATAAACAGCCATGGCAAGACTTCAAAGTCAAACAGTGCACTGATGTCCAACCTGTGTCTCGTAGGGGTGGCTGCATGCTTTTGGCTGGTCAGTCACAGCCAGAAAATTGATTGCCAAGGACTGAGTAAAAACATGCACTTGCCCTCTTTGTATCAACAACTCTCCAGCCCCCAGCAGGAAGCACTGCAGCTCCCAGAGCTTCCCAGAGCTGCTCTCAGAGAATGTGCTGGTGGTTGGGGATGGGTTGAGACACACAGGACCAAAGTTGGCACCTCTTTGGGATATATACCCAGCCTAGTTCTCACCATGTCCAATTCTCATCACACGGCAGTCAGGGGCTGCATCTTGGGAGGGTTCAATATGGAGCAACAGTTGCTCTGAGAGTGGTCCAAAAGAAGGAATATGAGATATTTCAAGATGTTACCTCCACACCAGGACAGGACTATATTTTCTCGTTCCTATTTCAGGCTGCTGCTTGAGGTCATGAATCTCCACCAATGGATAAAAAGATAATCCTGGACACTTTTCATAATTGTTTCTGGATATATCCTTCCTCAATCTTATTCTGCACAAAACTTCTTGAATAGCTCATTTAAGGAGAAAACACTTGGAAAGTATATTAGCAAACTCTTTCAGTGGGGTAAAACCATCCACATGGAAAATTCGAGTTTTCAAGAGAGCCATTAAGTGTGATTAAACCTTTAAAAAGGGAGAACAATGAATGCAGCCTTGTATTTAGCAATTTCATATCTTTAATTGTACAAAGATTTTCTTTAAAAGCACAAGGCTGAAAGGAAGCTGAATGTTACAGTATTTACTGAAGGAAAGCAATGAGAGAAGGCCTGCTCAGTAGCTAATGGAGTGAAGCCCAGAAATAATGACAAAAAAGCGGTAACGACCGCTCTCCAACACAACATATATAAAAGAGGAAGCCATAAAAAGGCAACAATTCTTGACTTAGCTTTGAGTTTCACAATGACAGTGATTACAGATAGCAAGTGGAAGAGCATATAAGCCATGATGAAATCTGGTTGGCTGTGCAATTGAGATTCAAGTGAAAGAAAGCAACAGGGACATTGAATTTCTGCAGCACAAATTTTGGATGGGGTATGAGAAATTGAAAGAAAGGAAGAAAGAGCAAGGCCATCAAAAAGTTCAGCAGAAAATGAATATATTCTCGTCCATTCCATCTAATAATAAACACAGTAGGGGCCAGATCCTCAGCTGGTGATGCCAGTGTTTGAGCTGGTTTGCTGTTCCTGCAGATGTGGCTGTCACACTGTACACATATCCCAGCACACTGTAGCCTGTGCCACCTTGCAGCAGCTTCATAAGCAAAAAAAATATTTGACTATCACAAACTTGAATAAAAATTAAAAGGTGGGGGGAGGGCTAAAATCAAGCTGATTAAAGCATACAATAGTTGTATTTATGGTACATTTAATGCTTAGTGTTACTTTAAATAGAAAGTATTTTGATACATTAATGACACATGCTAATTATCAACTTTATTTTTCCTGATCAATATTTTTAAAAAGTAGTGTTAACATCTGCAAGCACATGTGTGCATGGCTTTCCTCATATATGTAATATTAAGATTACATATGCATGAACTTTTCTGTGACAGACTTATGTTGTCTCAGTTATAGACTTAATTGCACTTCAAATGGTAGTGAGCATCCAGTGCTTTTCCTAAAGCTTTCCCTCTGCCTATCTGTGAACAGCCTGAAAGTGCAACTTTTATTCACTAATATATTTAGAAATTTTTTACACTTGTGATTCTAGGGAAATTAAAAAATATAACAAAACTTAAACAGCCCTGAACCTTAAATGCACAGAGTCCAGAAGATGGATGAATCTCAAAAATACTGAAATTGCAGTGGGAGAGCCCCAGTCCAGTATTGGTGGTCCCAGGCAGGGGGAGTATCACAGAACACAACACGAACCCAGCAAATTCACAGGGAAAAGGCTGACTGAGGTTTGATGCTGTCACACAGAAATGTTGAGCAGAACCACATCAGCTCTCTGAGGAGTTTGCCTTCACAGGTTTCTTGCACTTACACAGACTAACACGAGCTGTAAGCTTGCTATTTAAAGTCATGGCTACTTGCATGAGCGGTGACATAAGGATTCGGGGAGGAAAGGAGGGATAATGTGCAGGTGGCAGCACATTGCAAGGAGGAGGATGATGACAATAGGTATGGTTTCAAAGCCTGTAAAAGCTAGCGAGAGTGTGGGACAAACGTGTGAGAAACTGAAAATCTGGTGCCTACCATGGAAGCAGTGGCTTGCTGATGGTGGCCATAAGAGGGTACATCTGACAGGGGTGATCAAAATAAAGAATCAGGTGAAAATGCTGTTCCAGAGCAGCCAAAATGGTCTGCAGTTGCATTCTCATTCACAGAATAGTTTCAGTTGGAAAAAGAGGACACACTGATACTGAATCTGAGCAGTGATTTGTGAGGCTGATAATTTATGGGTAGGCTTGTTGGCTTAACATGTTACTTCCCTCTCTGCAAAACATAACTCATATTTGCCATGGGAGCATCAGGACTGTAGCAATAGTGCTAATCCTTTGCACTAGTGAAGCAATGGAACACACGTACCCCGCAGACCAGCCTGGGTTACCCTAGTGAACATACACTTCTTTGGTGTTTCCTTTGCTTTTATGTTATAACAGATAAACAGAGATGGTCCTGGAAAAATTGTCTGTTTTCTTTAACTTTTGGTCTCCTGGTATTGAATTAGAGCAGGTGCCTGAAGCTGGAGGCTCCTTGCTTTTAGAAACAGCTCTGCCACTGAGACATATTTAGTGAATGATTTGAACAATCAGAAGAGTCCGTCATGGCACGGACCCTCCAGGTTTGGCTAATAATTTTGGAACATTTAATGTTTTTAATTACAAAGATGGTTCAGTCTGGGATTGAGGACTCCTGGTAGCCCTGAAAACAACATTCAAATTTGAGACATAACTGTTGTTAGAGGTACTGAAAATAATTGTTATTAGCGGCACTGATATTTCCTGTGGTTCCACCACCTCTGGAAAATTTTGGCTGGAGACATCATCACAAACCTGTTGCATGACAAATGAAGAGAGGGCAATGCCTGTAATTTTTTGCATATTGTCATCTGCAATTGCAGATTTTGCAGTCTGTCATCAATGAAGACATATGAAAATCACTGGATGGAAAAGGAGTTTTGGGTGGGAAAGATGAATGAAAGTGCTCCCTATAGACAATATACACTGAGGTTTTTTTTATAAAGAAACAGTGCAAATGCAGAGTTCCACTATCTAAAATAAAAACAAACTAAATTTCTTTGTGCCATAGACCTTGACCTGTAATAATTGGCACTTAAGCAAGATTATATTGTGTGATTATAATAAAAAAAAATACATCCTTATATAAACAAAATGACTAATTGATTTGTATAGGCTACATCCCTGACACCCCCAGGACTGTGGCATTTTTTTCCAATGAAACCCTTAGGCAGCTACTCTTTATGGATAAGGCAGGAGCATCTGGATGCACAATAGTTCCTGCATTAGCGAAGTTGCTGGGAATATAGTCTGTTTGCATCGACTAACTGGTGGTGACCAGAAGCCATTATTTCCAAGGGGTACAATGCCCACCAGGAACATTACACTCACAATACTGAAGAATGCAAATGCATTAGCTCATGACCTCCCAGGAAATGGTATGTGGCACTGCTGCTCCAAAAGTTTCGAAACCGGTTTGTGAAGTACTTATGTCTACTTGCTCATAGAAAATTACTCCCTTCACTTGTTTTGCTTTGACCTCTGAGGAGAATGAATGGACTCATATATGTGACCTTTAAAAACATGTTCACATCAAGAGCAGGAGGGTTCGGAGTGAGCAGGTTGAGGAGGCCCAACGGAAATGAGCTATTGTGAGTAGGGAGTGAAATAAAACTTGGTCACATGGGCGAATAGCAAACAAGCCAGCAAAGCTGTTGGAGAGATTTTTTGGTTCCCAGAGGGTCAAGAATGGTTAAACAAAGGTGGTTTTGAAAGTGTATCACCAGGCCTTCACTAGCCACTCACCATCTTGGATCCATCAAATCTTGTCCTTGTGTAGGCCTGGGCTATTTGGCACCTTCAGGGAAGGTGCATTTGCTTAAACTAAGCCTGAATTTGGCCCAGCACTACAAGAGAGATGTGCTACTGAACAAGCACAATGAGAAACACACACTGGGAACCAGGGACTGCAAGGATAAAAAATTATCCTGGATGGATGAGCCCACCAAGATCACAAATGATAACTGTGTCCTGTTTCCCTTGCTGCACTGCCCCACGGTGTGAGTGATACATTTTGGTGATCATGACCAAAACTTTGATCAAGCTGACGTTGCTTCATTTTTTAACCGTTGTTTTTCTCTTCATTATCTTACTCTGATGAAGTGGTAAATCTGTCTCTATACTTTAACTGTGCATTTCTTATATTCACAAGCTGGTAAACAAATTTGGCCTTTAGTGGGTTTTATTAGGGTCACTGAACCCCTCAGTTTCCTAGGTTTGCTTTGTAATGCTTGTTTTTGCCTTTCTTTTGTTCTCCCTCTCACATGCACAAACATATACACATGTCCATGTGCACCTGCTTCCATATTTGCTTTCAAGAGATTCCTTTTTCCTGGAACCTTTTTCCAAACAAGTTCTAAAGGCCCCAACAAAATGCTGTTTTGAAGTTATTGCTGTTGTTATGTCCCTGTTAGCTAGGAGGTCAAAAATATTCAACAAGTTGTTGCTGTTTAGAAAAATGCAACCAAAATTTGAGCTTTCTTTTTCATTGGTGATTTGTAGTCTCTGATTTCTCACTGATCCCTAACTCAGAGTGTATGTTTAGCTGCCTGATGAATATTCTGGGATGACTAACATGGCAATGCAGGAAGTCACTACATGTGTCTTGCTTTTCTTTATGTTTGGGAGAAGGACAAATTACGGCAGGTGGACACCTGGTATAGCTCATGCTGCTGGGCAGACTCGGGGGGCCAGGAAGAAATTCCACCAGCACATTTCCTGTAAGAAAATGACAGAAAGTGACTGCAAAAGAAAAGGATGTGAGCTAGATAATATTGAAGGTGTTTAAAAATCCTAATTAAAGTTTAGAGAAGTGCAAGTGTCCCTGAACTAAGTGAGTCACACTTTCTTAAACTGCCTGCTGGAGCAGCAGCTATGGGGACTGTTGGAAATGCCTTTAGAGGAATGCAGAAATCAGCATGTCCACAATGATACAGGGATTTAAAAATACACCCAATCCTATGAGATCCTCTGTTAGAGTATTCCTAAACTGCAGACAACACCAGCTGCATGAGCAATCTGCAGGAATGAAACTCCTTCTTCAGGAGTAACCCAGCCCCACATTCAGGAACACCAGCACCATGCACAGCTGGTTTCAGGGTTATGCTGTTTCCATGCAGCTGAGAAGTACAACTGGTCAGTGTGGTTTTGACTTGGGAAGGTACTACCAGAAAGCTGTCTTTAAGAGGCGACACAAGCTTCTGAAAGACTATTGCCATCATGTTACTGAAATTTTTGAATTCTAATGAGAATTTTAACCATTTCTTTTAATCTGTATTTCTGCACAGGAAAGGATGAGAATGTTGGAAGAAAATAATAATTGTGTAAATCAAAAATTAGTGGTAATACTGACTTTGCAAAAGGGAAATATTTTCCCCATCTTTAAACTTCTTTCCTTACCTCATTGAAGCTGGATGCACGCAAAAGAATTTTGTTGGACCCAGCCTCTTGACTCTGTGATATCAGGTCAGCCTGTTGCTCAGACTGGTGCACTAAACTTGAATGGAAGGATGCTGGAAACCCCATAAAGAACCCCACACTTGCAAGCACAGTGATAGTAATTTTTTTCCTCACATATTTAACGTACTTTCAGGTATAAAGGGTATCTGTGTTCACTTTGCTTAAAACAGCAGGAATACTTTATTTGTGTTTCATTCAGTTTTACTTTGTTTTTTAAGGACAAAGATGGGGTTTATACCACATTTGTGAGAACTTAATTCCCACCAGAGTTCTGCCAAAATGGTCCAAGTGTGACCACCAACTGACTTGTCATTTCCATGACTGTGCTGTGTGAGCAGTGGGGCTCATCAGTGGTGTCTGTGAGAGCTGGTGGGGAGAGCAATGCCTGAGAAAGAAATAATTGCCAAGGTGTTTTCAAGAGAAATATGAGGGGCAGGCAGGACTTGGCATGAGAAAGGATGGAAAGGTTAGAGTGGGGAGCATCTGTCGCATTCAGGCAGGGCCTTTTTTGTCGTCGTTGGGTTTGGGGGCGTTTTTTACACCTTTATGGAAGCATAATGAAGTGTGTGGATGGATGTTAATGAATGTAAGTGCCTTGAGAACAAAATAAGCAAGTGCTTGGCCAAGACACTGTGGGTACAATTGCTTATCCAATCCAATGGAGATGGGTTTCACCAGGGCCTCCTGTTGTCCTAAAACATCTTATTCTCCTTGTTAAAAGGCATTTAAAAGCACAAAATACTTTTATTAAAAATGCTTTTCAGGGCTATATGATGCTAAAAGCACTTTCTATAGCTTGCATTGCTATTTAGGAGAGCATGTTATTTCTTTTTAATTTGCTCACTCATTCCTGAATAACTTTTCACAGGACTCCAGACACTGCAGTGTGACAGCTAAACCAAGGAGCATCGGATGCGATGGAATTGCTCTACAAGCAACCTTGCCAAAGGCCCTTTTGCTGCACAAAGCTGGCTCTATCTTTGTATATTGAGGGAGCTAAATCAATGTTAAATGCTTGGCTCTTTTCACAGGACAATGACCAGGACCTAAGCTGCGTCCTTCCTTTTTGATTGACACTTGAAACGTTGAGTTGGAATCAGCCAGAGGCGCTGCTACAAGCTTGAAGCCTCTGCTGGGGATAACAACTGGTGACATCTGCAGAAAGGCCGACAAAAGGCAGTTGAAAGCCGTGTTTGTTGCTTTCCCCTCTCAGATCTCCTCTCTTTCATGGAGCTCCTTACTTGCTTTAATATTATGATTCAGCACCTGGCTCTTTTGAACCTTGCTTTAAACTTCAAAAGGCGAGGTGGTATTAACAAACATGAAACGAAAAAGTGGCAGTAGTTTGATTTACTGTTGTCGTCTTATCAAGGGGGTTTTTTGTCACCAGCTGCCACTTTCTGTCATCTTTGGAACCATTATCATTTCTCTAAAATCTAAAAGACTCCACTTAATAACAGCTTTGAATACAGGCAGGATCAGTAACCTATACAGTTCTGGGATGACAGAACCGTCAAATGAAAAGAAAGATGTTGCCAAAAAAAAAAAATCCTTAAGAAAAAACCCCAATAAAACAAATAAAAGCTGTAGTACTTCTAAGTGACCTTGATTTCGGAATTAAACAAATCAAGCACAATTCCATTGTTCTTTTTGGATTCATTCTGCACTTTCCTCACAACATTTCTTTTTTGTTCTCAGGACTAAGCGAAAACAAAGCCAAGGCTTCCAGAACAACTGCTCAGTGCACAACGAGCACTTGGTATCACATGAGCCCCATAAGCTCCTCACTTGTAAAAGTGCCAGTGATAATTGCCAGTCTCCTTCCACTGCTGTCCTGGTGCAGCAGCTCTCATCCAGCCTGGGATGGAGCTTCTAAAGCTCCTTCGCTAGGGCAGGCTCCCTGGTCAAAAATCTATTTAACTCTCACTTTTACAGCGCCTTTCCATGTTTCCCAACAGTGCTGTGCTGTCCTTTGGCTGCCAGGGCAGAACCTGTGCCTTGTCAGGCCAGTTTGTCTATCAAAACTTACCAGGTTCAGTTAAAGGCAATCAAATAAAAGCAAACAAGTTTCTGATCACCAACCTGCTGCACTTTGTAACTTGCCACTCTGCTGTCCTCTGCAGAAAATGTCCCTATCCCTTTTGTTGGTTGTTGTATAATGTTATCCAAAATGAACCTACTCGGAAGAAGAAATTTCTCTTGTTGCCTTCTAAACTCCTGAATTATTTGATGGGCATGCCTCAGACCAGTGCTATGTGGCTTTTATCTCATAGATCTGAACCTGCACTTCTGCTCCTGTGCATTTTGGTAGTTATTTCCACCTATACAAAAAGAGTAAAATCACCAAAGGGTCCTCTCTCCTGTCCCCAGTGAAGTGTTCTCCCTCCCACAACCCACACAAACAACACAAGGCAACAGGGAAATGGCTGCTCCAAAACATCTTCCCCCAGTATCTCAGCAGCTGGTCTCCCTCTGCTGCCCATCGACCCCTTTCCAGACCCTTTTCATCACAGGGATCTGGAGTGGTTTAATTCCAGCATCTCTTGATAAAATGGAGATGAAAACAACAAAGTGAATATCCTCCAGAATGTGAAAATGCTGATGTTCTAACTGATTGAAAACCAGGATTGCCAGAATCCAAAGTTGATTATGGGTGTTTTTGGATTGGGTTATGACAAAACTCATACAAAAGTGAGATGGGGGTTGCTAAAAATACCTATTATCTTCTGACAGAAGGCTCACTGTGTAATCACACTGAGGTTTTCTCACGGAGCATGTCCACATTTGAAATTTTAGTCATTTTAGCAACTGTTAATTACCACATGCTAACTAGCAGAAGTGTGTGTGGGGGAGATGTTGTATATTTATTTGTTCCAGACTTGGAACATATTAGAATGTAGGCTTTATTCCAGTTTACTGTCCTATGAATGAATGTGTTACCCAGTTACAAATGAAAGATATCACAAGAACAAATAAGTAAGGATCTTTTCCCAGGATGTTTTTTGATGAGGAAACCCAGAATATGTTTACCACATTGGGTCCAGTGGAAATCTGTTCTTCAGCCTTTTAAAAGTGCCTGTGGCACACAGGAGCAGAAGAAAAGTGCCTGTGTAAGGAGGAAGAATAATGGAGAGGTGGATTTTTATTTTACTTTTTTATTTTATTTTTCTTTTAGAAGAAGAAATTCTGAGATAAAAAATAGAAAATGCTTGGGAAAGTATTGGTGTAATTGAATGGATGCCTCTGAAACAACTAGGATGAATGCAGGAGAAGAGCTGATGACCATATTATACATGCACATACATATATGAATATATATATAATTTTTTGTGTAATTCAGCCACTGTATTGTCAGTACATTCAACAATACATATGTTCAATATATTTGTAATTATAGCAACATATATGTATTTTGAACATACTGAATTTTGGCTTTATCATTTCGTTGACAGATTTTGGAAGTGAGAAAACTGAGATCAGACTTAAAGTCACTGACAGCATAATTCATGATAAATATCTGACAGGTTAAGGAAACTCACAGCATCTGAAAAAGTTGGAGATGCAATCCCCATATCCACTGCATGACTTTTCAATCTCTACAAACTGCCTGTATAAATTCCCAGAAAGAGAAAGATATACAACATTAAAATAGTTTCACAATCTCTGTCAGAGAGGTCTCCAGTACTGGCAGAACAAACCAAAAAGGAGAATTGCAGAATTACATGGTGTTTGTGGTTCAAAATAAAAGCTACTGGTGTTGGAAGAATACCTTCAGAAGGAGCACCTCTCTGTGTGGAAAAAATGTCAAAGGGAAAGGGAATGGAAATGTTCCTGTAGCCTACATTTATTTCTAGATTAGAAACAAACCCGAAAAAATAACAAACAGGAGCACTGCAAGGATTTAGTCAGATCCAGCAACTCTGGTGCAATTTTGCAAGTAGTTTAATCAACATGCAACCACTCCCAGGCAAATGGAATGAAAAAAGTAATAAAAAAAGTGATGGCTATATGAATCGGCTTTCTACATAGTGTGATCCATACTTGTTTTCAGGAAAAACTGTGAATGGAGATTGTTTCTTCTGAAAGAATGAGGCTGTAGATCTGTTTTAAGCAGGTGGCACGATATAAGGTATTTTAGAAACAAATAACTAAAATGAGTATCTTATAATACTGATAGAATTTGTAGTAAATGTAATAAGGAATGAGATAAATAATTGAGTTTAAATATATATCCGGGGTTAAATAAATTCTTTCGAGGGAAGTGATGGACACAAACCTATCAGAGCTTCTTTGAAAAATCTCAGTGACAGTCAGACAGAAAATATGAATGTAAAAAATCATTGAAAAATAGAAATTAGATGAATACCAACATCATCCTGTGCTGAGAGCAGCTTTTCTCACTCCTTCTCCTCCTCCAAAATATAAAAATAAAAAAAAAAAATCAATTGCACAAGTGTAGGAACAGAAAAGCATGAGAAAATACAACCAGAGAAGAGAGAAAATAATGAAGACTGTATGTCTTGAAAAATAAGTAGGTTTAGAAAATCCTAAAAAATGCAGAGAAGGTGACTAGAGAATAATTATGATTATTTGTTATTTCCTAGAACACAAGAACTAAGATGACCTGATGAAATGAGGAGGCAGCAGAATCAAAAAAAATTACTTTTATATGTGCTGCCCTATTAAATTTTACAACTTATTCCCAAGTGGTGTTGTAGAAGCCCAGGGTACAAATGGCTTCAAAAAGCAACTACACAGGAAGATCCCTAAAGTAAAGATTTTCTCTTTTTTTCCTAAACAGTTCTCTTTGGACAGTTAATTTTCTTAATATAAATATACATTTAAAATTTATGAGTGTTAATATGCTAAACTGCACTACTTTTATCAGCTGTGATCTCTCCTGTGTCTATATTTCATGCAGCAATTGCCCTTCCCCTTTGTCAAAGTTTTTTTTACAGAAGTTTAGCTTTCATCTGTATGTATGAGGATTAACTTAAGCCATCCTTTGAAAAATGAACTTGTATCTAGCTTTAATTGGGCAGCATGGGTGATTTCAGAGTTTTCAGTAGATGGAGGACATAAGTAGCACATTCTAAAATTCTTCTGACACCAGTTAAGTGTTTGCAGGGTTAAGTTAAAAGAATCCACGTAGAATAACAGCAATAAAAATGCTGATGTGTTTATTTTTTCAATGGCTCACAGACAGTTATGTGGTGGACACTTTTCCTTCTGCCTACATTAACACCTTAATGAAGCCCTGACAAACATTGCTCCTTCACTAAGTCTCCAGGCTGCTGCAGACATGGTCAGGCCAGATCAAATGAAGGGTTTAGATACCAGCAAGGCAGGAGTTTTAAAAGCAGCTCATGGCAGTGCACTGAGAGGTCACTGCTCCAGGAAAATGCTCTGAAACTCCTGCTCACTGTTAATAAAAGTATGGAGCTGATGTTTGACTGAACTCTAGTGCTACCTCTGCAGTTTAATATCTATCCTTACTTCAAGACTCAGCCCCTCAGTCTCCTTCTAGAAGTAGGCACCTTCACAATTTCATGGCAAACATCTGGCCAAGAATTGTAAGATTTCTGTTCAGTGCTTTTCCAACTTTGCCAAAGTCAGTTCTCATCTTTATTCTGGGAAGGGGCATGGGCACCACTTTATAACCTAACATCAACTCACCAGCATCCCCCCTGTGGAAAATGTGAAGAGGTGAAAGCAAGGTTTGCACATTAAAGGACAGAGTCAACTAGCACCATCAAAACCAGACATCACTTTCTCATTTCTGGGCACTGTACATGAGTAGTGACATTGGACACTGATGGGTGGGTGGTTTGCTAGCAGGAGCTGTTCTGCACTCCTGGTCAGCATTAGTGCTGGCCAAATTAAGTTATCTTTTGTTTTGATTCGTATCCGCTACGAGCAGCTAATCTCACACCGAGGTGAACTCCATAGTGTGCTGGAATCATGTGTTTCATCTGGAAAACTCTCTCATGCACGTGCTTATTCCTCCAGCTATAAATATCCCAAAGCAAAACCTCCGAAATGGCACCCTCCTCTGGCTCAGCCGCACCCACAGCCAAACACACTTATCTGACAATCACAGCAGCTCCAACACAGCTGAAAACTGCAGGAAACTTCATAGCAAAACAAATTGGACTGTGACAAATGCCTGCAAAGCTCTGGAGATCCCAATTCCTGTCACTCTACCGCAGTATATCAAATGTCAAGGACCAGCAGCTACACGGCGGAGCCCAGCCTGCATGCCTTCCCTCAGCCAGGTGGGAGCCATGCACGTTGCCCTGGTCTTGCCTCCATCACAGCAATGAAAGCTGCCCCCAGACAGGGCTGAAAATTTCATTTACATCATGTATATTCTGTGGGGGTAATCCTCTGCACATGGATGCTTACAGTAGGCATGTGATTTCCGTGAAGCAGCAGAGTGCATGCGGGATTTGTCTTTGTCTGCTGTAAAAAAGGTGAAGCGCATTGCAATTCAGAAATTTGTACATGTATACATCAAGGTTTCCCAGTTCTGAGTTCACTTGTTGTGTTGCCCTCTGAAGAGATGGTAGGCTTAAAGTCACCTTGAAATTTCTTTTGTGCAATGACTGAGGGCCAAAAGAAGCAAGCACACACTGCAAGGTATGTGAAGCAAGACTATGCCAAACCTCATGACACACCTTTTGTTCTTGTCCATATAAATACTTTTATGCATTTAGACAAACCTCCATCCAAAGGAAGTTTCCAGAAACCTCAAGTTTTGCTTTCCATTGCAGCCTCGATGAGATGGTATGTGACCAGGAAATGGAGCTACTCCAGAAGATACTGAGACCATTTTTCAAGCAGGCACAGCTTGTTAAGCATATTGTGATTTGACTCCAGGATAGATCAGGAATACACTTTTTTCCCCACATTCCCATGGGATTGCAACCACACGTTAGCACCATTCCACCTGCAGCACTGAGAAGCACTGGCAGATGGTGATGGCTTATAGCCATACTCACCTGCCCCCAGTTCCAAAACCTGCGAAAGGAAGCCCCAGGTCTGGCCCAGCAGACCTGAGGGACCCTGATGCAGCCGTTCCTGATGTACCCATGTGCTTTTTGAGGCACCTGAAAGCAGAAGCAAGAGAAGGTTTGCAGGAAAGTGGCCAAAGCAGAACTTGTTTTTCCTCCTGCAGCTCCCACTCCAGTTCCTGTGCCTGGCAGAAGGTGTAAAGCATGCTCTGTACTTTGTGAGATGGTGTGTCTACAGAGCTGCCTGGCTTTGGCTCTACTGAAGTTTTCTTTTCAGCAATGCCCCAAACACGTTGAGTTCACTGTCAAGCTAAGGAGTGAGTGCTTTGTCTATTTAAACTGTTTTTATTTTGAACTTTTCCTTTCAGAAATTTCAAGGAAAATTAACACCAAGTGGGAGCCTACCTTGGCTACTGACAGTAGTGTTTCCTGGAAACCTGGAAACTCTACACAGCCTAAGCTGACCACCCACTAGGTCAGGGCTGAGGCAGAGAGGTTTTACATTGTGGGAAAGCTGAATGAAGCTGCTTTTTCTTGTGGCTTCATTCTGCAGCTGGAAAGAAGGCTTCTGGTCTTCAAGAGTTGTCAGCTGAGAATTATTCACTAACTGTAGAAATTCCTCCAAAGGAAAATAAACAGAAGACAATTCAAGCGGTTTCAGCAATGCAAGACATAAAAAAGTGAGAAAAATCTACAGGCATTTCTTACCACCCTTGTGCTTAAAGCATTCCAATTCCTTCTTAACTTTTATTTGTTGAAAGAAAAACATTGTTTCAAGATAATGAAATTTATGGTCTAGCGAAGAAAAGAAGCCAGCCATGTGACCTCCTGACATTTCCTAACCAAAATCCTTGCAAGTTATATATGGGAACATATGCTTCTTTCCTTTTCTTAATTCATTCAAATTTTTTTATATTCTTGCCATATTGTAATTCCAAACATTTCACCGTATCACAAGCTCCAAGCTTTTGCTGGGAACACTATCTGGCTGAAGTCAACTTTGACACTACCAGAAAAAATTATGCTCATTTTAGAACCCTTTTTGCCTAGATCTTTTCAAATTTCAGGAATTGGCTGAGCCCAGGCAAAGGTTTTCAAACTGAAAGATGCTAAATTTAGGCACGACTTCATGGTCATGGATGACCTGGAGAGCTGAAGAGTCACTTTCTGCATTTCCTCTTGTGAACAGCAATAGAGTAGCATGAAGCCACAGAGCAGTGAGGATCCCCTCTCTCTCTCTCTCTGGTGAAATATCTCAGATAAGTGGAAAAGGTCAATTTAATAACCTAGATTGCCCTCAACTATTAAGTCAGATTAAAATGTCAAGCCCCTCCAATGCTAGAATTTAGGGCACTTGGTATTCCTCGCCTGCCTTTTTCAAAGACGGGGGCCATCTGCACATCCTGGGCCCCGTCCAGGTTCGCACTCCCAGCGCCTCAGCGTGGAGATGTTCGGTTTTGGTGGTTTGTCCCCCCATTTAATTTCAAAAGAAGTAAAATGAAATGATCTTTTTTTTCTTTCTATTTGGCCTAATAAGATCTCCGTATTTTTAAATTACCATCTCTTTGCATGTGTTCTCTGTAGAGCTGCCAGTCAATGTCAAACGAGGTGTATAAATCAAAACTCTGGTTATGTTCTGATAGCATTATATAGACTGGCAGAAAAACACAGGTGAACGAGTGTCACATCTACATGAGATTTTTTTCTCCCTTTTTAAATTGAGACATCTGTCTAATCTCAGTACTTCCCAGTAAATGAATATAGGCACCTCAGAAGCTTATCTAAGCTTGATGTTAAAGAAAAACATTTCTATGGGCACATTTGTACCTGTCAGCACTTACTGTAGAGATCTCTCTCTACGGTAACGTGAGTGACATCAGAATAATTAAAATTATTGTTAATGTTAACACTGCTTTAGCACCCATTTTACCCTATTTTGAAAGGGAGACTTTCCGTGAACCCAAATGTAAGTGGGTATTGGATCATTTTTCAAAAACTTTGTAGAAACCAGGGAAGGACAAAGTCAAAGAGAAGGAAAGTCAGCAATGCACGTTGCAGGGGATTATGGATGTGTACATCTATCTATATGCTGGACTGATAAGCCTTCTCTGAGCTGTTTTTGCAAGGCAGTCATTTAATGTTGAACAAAAGTACAGCTGAGACTTTCTTTTCCCCACATCTAGCCGCATCTGTACTTGAGTGAAATGCCTTATGTGTAAACCAAGCCCACTCAAAGACACCTCAACCTTGACATTTTGTTTTCTTTTGCAAAACTCTGTTTCTTTACAGCACCACTTGCCTGACATGCTCCCATGTGAAGCAGAGTTATCAGAATAATAATTAACAGGCTCTCATTAATTTAGGATCAAACAATACCCCCTAATGAAGCAGGGACCGACCAATGTGATCCCTTAAAGTGAGGCGTATGCTTTTCTTACACCTCGTGGCATCTAATCTGCCGTAACCATTAGGCACCGAGCTGACCGTAAAGGCCCGAGTAACATTGAGTCAAGGACAGTTAATGGATGCCGGAGCACAAACAAGAGTGCTCCAAGCATGTCAGTCAAGACTAACCTGAGGCAAAAACATCAAAATGCAGGTTGGAGTTTTGACATTCCTGCAGGCTCTGTACGCCTCGCCAGTGAATTTTTAAAGTCAATATCCCCCTCCTGCTCGCAAACACTTTCTATCTGATGAGTAGCAGTAATGTGGATCTGATTGAACTTTGACTAAAGTATTACTTAAAAGGCAGCTTTGAATGTGTATGCGTGTGTATGTGTTGTTTTTTTTTTTTTTAATAAATGTCTGTGATAACAATAAAGACAGTTTACACAGATTATCACAGGCTGTGTCTTTAGACTTCAAGGTTATATGATTAGGAAATTAGAAAAGAGATGAGATTAGAAAAACCGCAGAACATTTTGAAAAAGAAAGCTTTTTACAAATTATCTGTGTACTGAATTTGCACAGAATCTGATAGATAAATCTTCTCATATTTGGAAATGGATAAATGCTACAATGTAAATAGAAGGAACTGGCTTGGGAGCACACATCTGGCAAAAGTTCAAAAAGCATATTAAGTATTCTAATTTGTTTAAAGCTTACTTACAAAAAAATGCATATTGTGATATAAAATGTAATGATTTCTGCATGGAAATATAATGAGCAATAATAATTGCTCTGGATGAGCATACCATGCAGTGTTAGAAAGTGCAGTCCCTTTGCTTTCAGATTTCACATTAAACCTTTATTTTCTCTTTCCTCTTTGCACAGTGGAGTGAAGTCATTAAGGCAAATGGACACAGAATTTAAGCCAAGATCGTTCCTAGTATTGGGCACTACCAGGAGCACATAGGGTGTAATAAAATTGGGGTGGTGGCAGCAATAAGCACACTTCCTATTACTGGAAAAGAAGGTTTGCTTTCAAGGGGAAATTGTATTAGTTGAGGTGGTACATTATTATTTAAAAGTCCTGACCAAAATTTCCAAGCAAGCCATAAAACTTGATTAATTTAGGAAGCCAACATTTTCATGCATTCTTTGAAGAGTTTCTGATACTGCACTTGTGGTGAACATTTTGATGGGGGTCATTTTGCTATTAGAGCACATCAGTGGGTGAGCCATTTGATGTGTTTTTCATTTGTCTTGTGACCTTTCACTTGGCACTGTCCTGTTGTTTCTTTGGTTGTAACTTTTTTAACCTTTTAATTTTTTCCTGAACTTGAGATCATGTGTATTCCAGGGACACAGCAGTACAAATATTTTGCATTAACTGCACACACCTTGGGCATATTTTTTTCCTTTGGCTCTCGTCTTCATGTAGCATTGCTATGTCCTGTTAAACTGTTGTATTTCAACCCAGAGATGGCTGCATTCGTCAGTGGAGAAACTCTTACCTCAAAAGCACAGGTCTTGTTAAGAGCTCAGATTTCTCTGGCTCTTTTGGGGATGCACTGTGCTATACAAATAAATAGGTAATAAATCTCCAAATATTTTCTCTTACATTAAAAAAAAATTTAAAATACGTAAAGTCTTCAGCTGAACCCTTATGTACTGTGATTTCTTCTCTGTTAAGAACATTTATTTGATGCTGATTCTTTTTTTGTTGTTGTTGTTTTAATGTTTTATTTCAGCATGTTTACAACCAGCTTTAATCAGATCCCCAACCCAGAGCAAAATGCACATTTTTCACTTTCTTTTTTTTAAAAAGGATTCTGTGATAACAATAAAGACATTTTTGTTCTAACAAAAATGTTTTAACATTTTGCGATAACAATAAAGAGCATTTTCACAGATTATCACAGCCCATTAGGTTTCCAGCGAAGTCTTTTTCCTGACCAAAGACCTGTAGTGCAATGAAGAAATAGAAATCAAATTTTCAAATCCCAACAGCAGTTTTCTATAATATCATGTTTTTCTCTCTTGCATGTGACTTAGCACAGTCTAATGATCTCATGATAATGTCACGGCAACTCTGTGGAGCAGAGACCATATTAAGATGTCATTCTGATGGCAAAATGATGGCAATTCAAGCCTGCAGAGACTTTCTGACAAGCAATGGCAAAACAAACTCAATACAAGTCTATACAGAGCACATTATCGTGTCAAGAGAACAGTAAAATCTAATAGATCTTTTCTGCCTCTAACTTCTGTGAAAGCAGTGTTGATACCTGCCTAAGAGAAGTGCAGAACTGAGCCAGAAGCAAAATGAAATCAGTATCTGCTCTTGCCTCCTCTCCCAAGTATTGTTTATGAGCTGCAACACTGCCTGAGCATATTAAACTGCACTAAACCTTTTTATCTAAGATTTGTTCACAATGAGTATCTTTGTCTTTCATCACCTAATTAAAAGAGAAAAGAAAGCACCAGAAAACTGCAATGACTGCAAAGTGTGCAGTAGGGAAATACAATCCTAGCCTTGAGCCTGTTTTGCCATTGCTCTGGGGTAATGCCAGTTTCCAAAATGCCAGCTGGTCCAGCAAGGAGCCTCCAAGCCCCAGGGGTGGGAAGGAGGTCAGGGCATCCCTCTTGGCTCCATTCATGATGCCAGGAAGAGCAGCATCCTCCCATGCTCTGCTTCACAGACACCCGGATGATGCAAGGGGACCGGGATGGCAGCAGACCCAGCATGAGCAGGTCCCCAGACTGTGACTGAGACTGTGACAAGGGGACAGTGGCACCTGGGAGCATTTGTGACCTGACTACACAGCTCTGCTATGGCCAGAGGAGATGCCAGCTTGAATCCCTGCCGTATGATCCAGTTCAGCACAAGACTCAGCCATATGGGTCACTATGATCTGATTAAATTAAGGATGCTAGAGAAGCCTTAAACCTGAATTTCCTATTTTAATTTGAATGTTACTTTTTTATGCTTAGTTAATAGTCATAATCATGTAGAGTGTGCTAGTCCATTACCACTATGTTAATGGCCAGCTAATACTCAGAAGCCCTTGGCATTGCCTTGGGGCTTGAATTCCCAGATGGTCATTAACTACCTAATAAAAGACCACCACATCATCCATAATTACTTAACATCTTGTACTTGAAAACATATTAAACAAAGTGAGCTTTTAAATATTTAGAACTAAATTACATTAAATAAATGTTATACTTGGTAAATAAATTCAGAGGTGGGGATGTACTATATGGAATTAAAATCTTGCTGCTGCTTCCTCATGACTCAATTGGTTCAGCATGCGAAATGAAAACATTCAGCCCATTTGCAGAGGGTCACTGTGATTCATTTCTAGCTAATGCTGCTCTTTGATACTGAGGTATGTGTGACAGCAAGGTGTTGCCTTTGTTTTTCATATTGGGTACATTAATTAAAGTTCTAAGGAAAATCTCTTTGCATGTGCTGCTATCTGTTCAGATTGAGCATTGAAAACTTTGTGCTGAGTTTCTAAGGATGTTTCTTGTTTTATGGGGCAACAGTGGGCTGTTGATACCATCCTTTACACTTTCTTTGCCTACAATCAGCAGCTCTAATTACTGGTTTTGTTTATGTCAATTCCTACTTCTGGTTTCAATGGTTAAATTATAATTATTTTTTTGATCAGACAAGAGTTGTATATGCTAAAGAGCCAGACCTACAGACACATAACAAGTGTGAGTCTTCAATCAGTGAAACCAATAGGATCAGACATATGCCTCAACACTGCTCATTTTCCCAGGTATTAGCAAGAAGCATATCTGAACACCTGAAGCTGGGCTGAGGTGAAGGACTCATTTGGTGTTGTCCTGGAGATAGACTGTGAGCTCAACAGGATTTGGATCCAGGACCCTGAGGTAAAAGGCTCCGTGTTGCCCCACCTCTCCCTGAGTCGTGGGGCTCCCCTCTGAGCACACTCGTTTGTTAATTTTCTTTTGAAGTTAATAGCAGGATGTTCCTCCCTGTCTGTATTTTTATTGGCTTCATAATTGCTCATTGAATATTTTGAGGCCTCCGAGAGAGAAACAGAGGTAGATTTGCTATTGCAGAAGCTTCTTTTCCAGCAGGTGTTTGACATTTTACACAGATCCTAGGCCTTGGATCTATTATGGTGAAAAAAATTCAGAGTTTGGGGAATATCAGGCTTCTGCACGCATGTTATGGATATAGCTCTCCCAGGAGTGTAATTAGTTATCCCACGTTTTCTGACACAATCTAAGAAGAGTTCAGCAGCACATTAAGTGAGACTTTCACAGTTCCTGAAGGAAATGGGCACTCAGTGGCTCTTTGCCCCAGCAGTGCAGGGTAGAGCTTTCCCCTTTGGTGTTCCAGTCCCTTACAGAATGCCAGGGAGCTTACAGAGAGAGCACATCAGGGGTGAATGTCCTGGAGCCATGTACTCTACTGCATGATCCAGACCTCAGAGAGCTCTTTCTTTCTGCTTAAATGTGCTCAAACAGAGTGATTAATCCACAAAAGCATGCTCTGATTTCCAGTGTAACTCACTCAGCCAGTCCCAGTAGGGTCTGGGAAAACTGCTGGACTCCTGGCACCTCCCAGACCATGTTTCTTCCTCCAGGTGTCCAGATCAGCATTTCTATTCCAACTTCAGCAGCCAGCTGACAGATTTCTGGAAACACTGACATCTCAAAGAGAGTTAAGTGTTGAACCTGCTGGGGAGTGTTTTCAGAAACACATTCATTTCTCCCCTATAGCAACAGTGTTGAAATAACTCTGGAAATCTGCTAATTCATTTTAAAGCTACAGGCCTGTGCTTTTCCATAGGGAAAAGAATAACAATCACAACATGTGACTCCAAGAGAAATATAAATCTTTATAGTAGCTACATCCATATGATTTACCACTGAAGGGATGCATGATTTTGTCATCCAGAAGGATACCTCCAACCAAGAGTATTCTTCTGCCAATCTGCTATCCAATATGCCTATTGAAATACCTCTAACAGAAATCAAAGAGAAAAACATTTTACCATTTATTTCCACCAAGCATACTTTTTCATGCACTCCAAGAATCACATTGGACTGAAATATGCTGTTCATTTCCTGATGTAAAGAAAATACTTAGGAGAGAGGACACAAGGCCTGTTATTTACACTAATTGTCTTTGCTCTGCCCTATTTTTTCAATGAGCCTTTCTCATGTGAATGCATAACCAAAAATTCTTCTAGCAAGAAAGGAGGGAAGGCAGAGGGCATTCAAGCACAAAGGGCACACTACAAGAAATTCCAAAGTAATTTTCAAGCTATGGCAAGAACCTGCAGAGGTGTTATCGAAATTAAGGACATTTCTGTGTAAAATTTGATACAATAGCATTCTCTGTTTACTGATGGTATATACTTCACATGTGGATTCATCAGCAGGAGGCAAAAGAGTGATTCAGAACACAGAAAGCCAAATTCCCCTACAGAAAAGGGAGGTTGTTAATATTTTTTAGAAAGTGTTGATGCTGATCCAGATTTGCAGTTCAGGAAACTGAGGCACGGACCAGGTGTCTTGTCACAGGCAATCTCTGCAGTCTTGGGTAACTTTGCTGTCCTTTCTCTGGCCCGAGAACACAGCGCTGACTTATCCTCAAGGATCCTGACTGCATTTCGTGTTTCAGGATGCGTTATCTCCAGGCCGCTGGTATTTGCTTGTTAAGCAATGGATGTTTGTCTGACTGTTCATCTGCATTGATGAAACACCACCAGAAGAGCTGTTTCTACACTGGGATGATTATGAAGCCATGTGCTAATCCATGCCAGTGGAGGGCACGACCCACACTACTGGTGGGTGGTCTGGTGACCATCTGGCTTTTTAGGCAATGACACCAGAGTCACCCAAAACTTTGGGCTGCATGGGACAAGCCATGTGTCCGGACAGCCCTGACATCAGGGCTGTTTATGCTGATGCTTCCAATGGGATTGCCCCACTAGAAACTTTTTCTTTTCCCAGTAGACCTCGGGGTATGAGTTCAGGATTCCCCAAGCTTGTCCTTGTTGCTGCCCAGGTGTACACTCTATTTTGCCACTTATTTTCATTGCCTTGGAGCACGTCTCTGATGCTGCTAGTCTGCTGCTTAGAAAAGACGGATCCTGTTGCTTCGAGGATACAGACTGTGGATTGGACTGTACAGATTATGCCAAAGCAGAGATGATTTTATTTATTTAGGTAGGTAAAAATTAATTTTTTTAGATGTGGAGAACCGATTTCCAATTTCTGAAGACTGTTTCTATTTGCAATCATTCCTCAAGCCATTGCTGCAGATTTTGCAGCCTTGTTCTTAGCTGTGAAGATCCCTGAACAAGTTAATTTCCCACCATCAGTATTCATCTTTCTCCTTCAGCAGACTGTAAGTATCAGAAAATCTCACTTATTGTGCTAGACTTTAACTTCACAAATTGAGATGACTTGTCACTTGATTCCCCAAATGACACTTCTGGGTATGAATAGTACTATGCTGTATTTATTACAGCTATTCTAAAAGGACTCTTCATTGCCCCCAGTGAAGTGCAGGAAGCAGAAAACATCCATGGCACTTTTTTCGTTTCTCAAAAAAAGTCTTAGCTATTTCCAGGTTTTGATCACTATCATTTTAACTTTGGACTTCTATTAAAAGTGGTTTGAGTTTGACATAATTTTAGTGGCAGATAGAGTGGGTAGATAAATGGACCTTCTGAATAGGCTTAATACCAAAAGTGGCTAAAAGGAATGGCAAGGTATTTCACCTATGAAAATTTCCCATCCAGAAGATTTGCCACTTACTGCTGATAATCCTTTTAGCCTCAAAGGGTCAAAAGGTGAAAATGATTGAGGTACCTTTTGCTATGAATATTTCACGAGCTGCATATCCCTTTTTCACTGAGATCTATGTGCTGACTGAGGGCTTCTTCAGGATGGGTCCTTAGTTGACTGATGAATACAAAACACCTCTTGAACAAAAGGCATTCAAGATTAGTGGAAGACAAGACAGCCTACTTTGGTTTCTGTGAGCAGTACCTGGAGTATCAATGGAGATAAAACACTGAGTGACAGGTAACTGAAACACAGAATAACACCATATATTGTTCTCCCATTGATTGGGGAAATAATGAGAAAGTTAGCAAGTCACAGTAATGTCACAGACAGTGATGAACTTTGGAGAACTCAAGGACCGAAAAGTAACATGAAACAAGGAGCAAAATGAAGATAATATTTGGTTACAGTACAGTTCTCAAATTGTAGTGAAACACATCCCTTCGCTTTTGAGTATGCTCGGTTTTTAAAGCGAAGACAATGGGAAGAAATTGCTGGCTGAAACAATATAGCTATTTTATTTTACTCCAGCCAGTAATGTGAACTTCTTGGAAGACATCTTCTTTCACCACACTATTGCAGCTGGGAACATTTAGAGGCTATGAACCAAAATTACCCTCTCTATGCATAACCTTTCTAGTGTCATATCCTGCAAGGTATTGTGGTAATTGAAGACATTCAGTACCAAGAATTGAGTATTGTTTCGCCACGGCATTGAGATGAGCCTTTGAAGAGGCTTCTCGTTCAAAAGAGAACCGGCACCTTAGCAAAACATATCAGGAGAAAGTTATTCTTTCTTTCACACGTAGGCAACATTTGGAAAGCTTTTAGCTCATTTATCGCTGTAAGGCAGAAGACTGTGCCCCTGCCAGGGGGTCGTCAGCTCAGCTCCAGACGTGGGCGCTCCCAATTTCTCCCACGGCACAGGGCAAGGATCCTGTGTGCCAGCACCCATTGCTTTTCCTATATGCTGGGTCAAAGCTAGGACAATGAAAATAACCACAATGGCAACGAAAAAACTTCTGCACCACCCAGGACTTCTTTACTCAGATAATATTTTAAGTATATAAATAGGGCTGTCTTTTCATCACTTGAACAGAGCAGACCCTATGTCAGTCACAAATCATTTTCCATTTAAAACAAGGAAATAATGCACATGAATGAAATTCCTTTACGTAAAACAAGGCATCCTAATTTTAAAAAAAGATAAAATTGAATTGTGCTTCTCATCTACTTTTCAAAGTGTTCCTTCTTATTGTTCTCAGGAGCTTGTCTTTTTCCCAGCTGAGAGTTCCTCTAAAAATATCTCTAAGGGTTATATTTTTAGGTGCAGTCTTTAAGAGTCAGGAAGAACCATGTCACCCTAATACAGGACACATTTCAACAGCTTCATCATCACAATCACAAACATTTCAGATGGATTTAAGACCTACAGGGATGCAGCATCTACTTTCAATGGGATTTCAGCACCCACTTTTTCAGTCTTCCACAGACGCTGTAGATATAAAGCATTGTGAGCTAGAGCTTAGGTAAGGTCAGGGGAAGGTACAGGTTGTATTTGCCCAGGTCCTCTCCAGCTGTCCCCAACGTCCCCAGTGAGTCTGCCCGATCCCTGCAGCTCGCAAGTGCTTTCAGGTCCCTTAGTTTAGAGAAAACCTCATCTCTGTTTGAAGAGGTTCAGGTCAAGACTTTGACATCCATTTCTTGGTTTGCTTTTCTGGTACAAAGAAATCAAATTAATTGTTATGTTTGCATTATGCTGGAACATAGAAATGTCATGGTAGCTGGCCTGGTAACGCAGGATTAATTTAGACATTCAGACTGCAGTGCTCTTCACTCTGAAAATGTAATAAACATGTAGCAATTAAACTTCATTAAGTCTACTCAGCTATCTGGTTGCATTTGTGAAGATATTTCCACAAATTCCAGGATGAAGCATTGGGTGGATGTGACAGCAGAGGGTGTGAAATGGGGCATTTGTTCCTTTTCCAGGATTGGGATGCTTTTGCTATTCCAAGCAAAGACCTGGAAGAGCAGCCCTCAGACCTTTTCTGCAGATGGGCACTGGAGGTGTATGAGCCATATAATAAAGGTAATAAATACTCCCAAGATTGCCTTGTACATGCAGTTTTAGGCAGCTCATTCCCTAGTGCTCATTGCCCCCAGACTCCTGTGTACCCTCATGTTCCACAAAAGCTGGAATTTCTCTCCTAAACATGTGAAGAAACACCTACTCATGCCTTATCTTCTGCATGCTTCACCTTCCATGCTATGGCCAGCTATGCTCTTAAAGAATAATTCCTGGTCATGAAGGCAAGATACCCAATTCCTGCAAGATACCCAATCCCTACAAGATACCCAATTCCTACAAGATACTCTCTTTCCTGCAGGCAGTCATGAGGGAGTTCAGGGGGCAACTTGCGGCTTATCAGTTCTCTCTTGAGTAAGACCCAGACAGAGTCTACAGGTGTAGCAGAGAAGAAAAACCTGAGGATGGCCACAAGTCACAGCCCTTTGCCGCTTATGAGGAGCACAGAGCACACAGAAGCAAAGGTCATTTTGCTTGGGTCTTACCACTGTAAGCTGCCTTTTAAAAGGAAGAATTGTCTTGCCTTTAATGGGAAGTCTATTCAGCCATCAATTTGTTAATAAAAAGGTGAAATTAATGACAAATAATCCCCCGTAAAATAATGTCCTTGTGTTTAGGTTCAGGTTTTCTGGCTACAAAACATTTGCTGCTCATTTTCTGCCCCACTATTAATGGATAAGAGAAAAGAAGGGGAATTTGTTACTTAATGTAGGATATGCATCTCATGCCATCAGATTACATCAGGTTCATCAAGTCATGCTTATATAACTTGATTTTAATTTGTGGGTTTTATTGTTGGCAGGTTTCTGAGATTATGATTTGATTGAACGTCTGTTGAATGTCTGTAAAATATCTGTTAGTTTGTAAATGGACTCTAATGGACTATGCTGCTTGAATCTTTTCTTACGGAGCCGTTCACCTTTGCATGGTATAGTAGACAAGTCACATCTTGCTCTGACTGCATGCAGCATCAACTGTAATAACTATATGTCAGAGGCTGTAGCATTGAAGATACAATCTGCTTAAAATCACTGTACATGCATCCAAGGAGAAACGCTTAGTGTCCAGGAAAGCTCCAGCAGAACGACTCACTCCTGTCTGTAGTTTTATAAATGCCTCCATTTTTCTACTTTATGATTTACATTTTTTGTCACAGGAGGTTTCCCTGACACCAAAACTTTTAAAAGATCTTTTAAGCTTATGGGGCCCTATATCTGTTGCTTTTATCAAGCTGGACAGCCTAGAAAAAAAGGTGGCACTGGAAAACCACTTTGGCTTCCTCTTACCTGAGGTGGCTGCTGGAAGCTGGACTGTGTTGTAAACCAGATAGAAGATCTCCAGGGCTCCCTGGAAGCTGAAGGTGCCCTGCTTGCTCTGGTATAACCCTGGAAGAGCTGCTCCAAGGCAACCCAAGTTTCACCCTGGTGTGAAGCTTTGTGCTGTCTGGTTCTACTGCTGCCAGTCCTTCAGGTTGTTCACTTAGCTGCCCTGAACCTCAATTTTTTTTTTTTTCCCAGCAGAAATAGAGATGAGTGTGATAAAACAGCAGCAGAGAGCTCTTCAGCCACCACAAAAAAATTAAAAAAAATCACTGGGCAAGAACTAAGAGTAGTTATTTAACACAAGAAAACAGTCACACAAATAAGGAAATTTAAACTATGCAGCATCATAGTTATTAGACACTTTTTAAGGTTTTGACAGAGAGAAAAACACTGTAGGAGGTCAAACACTCAAATTCTTTTTAATCTGTTGGGTTTTTTCTGATACACACAGAATCACTACAAAATGGCAATGGTCGGAAATTTCTGAAACACAACTGCAATATTTCTTAAGCCAAACTACATAGGCTGTGATCACCAGTTCAACAGAAATATTGCACAGCTTGTGTTTACAGCCTGTGGATTGTTCTTGAGTCCTACTGGACATTTATGAGTCTGTAAATCCTGAACTGTGGTCCTGAGGCTTGGCATGCCACTGGGACCATCAGCTTCTTGCTGGACCAGAAGAGACTCTGAACCTGCAGAAAAATATCTCTAACGGCATCAGTTCCCCCAGCTCTCCTTGCTGTAGAAAGTTAGCACAAGGCTGTAGAAAAAGGTTCTGTTTGGCCTTGAGCTGGAAAAGGTACCCGTCCTGGAGGAAAGTACTGGATGTCAGGGAGTTTCAGTAGAGAGGCAGTTACTCAGAAAGCAGCCCAAGATGGTTCATGGTTATGCTCCTGGCTTGTTCCATGTAAATTCCTATTGCAAAAGAGCTTAGCTCCTGCCCTCCATTTTGTGGCACTTTCAAGCCCATGTGATCTGGGTGTGTTTCACATCACACCTTGCAGCAGACACTGCACACAAGCACAGTGATCAATCTGCCCTCATCTCATCCCCAGTGTGACATCATTTAGCATTGCCTGGCCCAACAAGACTAATTTTTCCTGGGTCTGTGATATGGAGACCCAGCAATATGGACTGAATTGGCATGACAGGTCCCAAATTCTGGCTACAGGCAAGATGTGGTGCAGAACAAGTAGTTGGCAAGGAATTGACAATTTGCATGGAAGGCACTTTGTTGAACAAGATGTGCAGGACACTGCAGTGTCACTGGCTGAGCTGGGAGAAGACCCCTCAGTTCAAATGTGGGCTTTGGGGGAAGCCAGCACCTCTCTCCAGCTGCAGAGACCTTTTCCCATTGTGTCTTGAGCATTGACTGCTCCTCAATGAGCAGTGGACCCTCCCAGGATGATATGCCATGACTCAGGGCAGAGCAGTGACACCATCAAGCTACACAACGGCTCCCCATATGTTTTTGTGCTTGCCCTGACTTCTCGATGCCACACCAGATGCCAGTGGACCAGAGATGGCACCTGGGGCTCAGTGCAGCGTGGGGTCATCATCTGCATGGCCCCTTTCCTTCTGCTGCCCTTCCATACTAGCATCAGGAAGCTGGAAAGCAGCAGAGAAATCCCTGTGCTGGCTGGCAGGAGGTGGCTATCGTGTGACTCTGGGCAGGCGGTGAGACGAGGGCATCACCTTGGACTGCCTAGAGGAGAAGGTAAAGGGAAGAGCGACAAATTGCAGAATTTAAGCAAAACTGAGATCCACACTGCTAAGCTTTCCCTATCCCCAGAGCCTCCTCAGCACACAGCAGCCAGCAAAGGCCACAGCAACATCCAGTAATTTTCACATGGGCTGAACTGTCTCTTAGCAAAGCATCAGTCTGTGTCCAGTCCCTCAAGTTTTTTGCATTATAAGTGGTACAAACCAAGCAACTTTGTCACTTACAATTTTACAAGCAATTTGCCTCCATTATTTTTGACCAAGAGTTTCTATTGCTGTTCATAACATTTTCCACTTACGTAAGGACAAAGACAAAAAATTTAGAAAAAATAGCTGGCACCTCTTTTTGCAGTCTATGACTGGCCTGTAGCAGGAACCTCCTATCTTTCTCCAGGAGAAGATGCACTGGGTTGGAGGGGGGTGGATTCTGAAAGGAAGCAGCAGAGCCCCAGAGCCCCAGGCAAACACTGAAACCCCTGTCCGAGAGGAATTATTATTTATACTGCTGGACAGTTTTCTTCTGTGAAACAACTGGAAATGATTTACCCCCCAAATGTCTGGCTGTTGGCTGGGTAAGTAGCCAGCAAGCACAAGAGGAATCAGACCATGCCAGACTCAGCTAGCTGTACGCGATCCGTCGCCGATCCATCTGCAGCATATGATATTCGCTGGTTTCTGTGCTCCAGACTGGTTGGGAGAGAGGTACTTCAAGAAACGGGAAGCTGTGTCTCCACAGCTGAGCAGTTTCCTAGCTTTGTGTCAACATGGTGTGCCTTCTGGCTGCTCAAATGCTCCTAAACCAGAGCCCCACCACATTTATACCACTGTAATTTAATACACTTATGTATTGGGTTAGAAGCTTTGTAGAAAATTCAGCTTTTGCCCACTGCTATATACAATAATATAAAATTACATGTCTTGGACAGCCTACTGAGCAGTGCCTTAGTTAAGTAAAGAACCTCCAGAGACTTGTCCTGCTTCTTGACCATCCTCCCTCCCTCATGGGGGTTTGTGGGTAGACACATCAAACTGTGGGTGCAGAGGGGTATCCTGAGAGCTTGTTATGCCTTCATGTATGTTTTGTTTTGAAGAAAATAAATGTCTGTCTCTGCCCAGAAGCCTGGATAGGGTGCATTTTGTAACCTGAAACTCAGCCTAGGAGGTACCACGTCACTTAGTGATGCTCTAGGAGCAAAGTAGATCATTCAGATAAGACAGATCTCAGTGGAAATGAACTGTCCTGGCATAAAGCTACCTTAACTCAGGGGGCTATCTATAGTTTAGGCTTAAGCATACTCCATGCTGGTTATGTGCTGCTCAAACTTGAAAGGTGCTGGGATTAGAGCTCTGCTGTAGATCCACATCAGAAGGTGAGGATCATTAGAGTAATGCTCTCCTATACAACAGTGATGCAGGTCAAGTTGATCAAGGCTTTTACCCATCCTCTGAAAACCATATAGGTCAAAGTTGTTCTATAACATTTATCAGCTTTGATCCCTTCCCTTCTTGTATGTTCTATAGGTGGGGGTTTCAAGATTTTCCAATTTTTAAATTTTTCTTTTCCTCTACACATACAAGTCCTTTCTCATTCTGTTCCTGAGCTTCCCTTGATGTAAAATGAGACTAATGATCCTTATTTGCTTGGAGACCTACTGAAGAAAGTACTTTTGCAGAGTGAGGGAGTATAGCAGGGCCATTTAACCCAAGATTCCAGCAGGCACCATCTTGGCAGCATTTCCTGCTGCCACTACCGTAGCCATCAGGGAGATCCTGTTGTCTATCACAGGGTCTGGCCACACAGCTCCCACTCAGGAAAACTCTCCTTGGACTTCATCAGGACTGCTGACATGTCAAGAAAACACAAGATTGGAGTTTCTCTCTGGAAGGTGCACCCTGGGCCTCATCTCTGATGATCTTCTCTCAGGTGCTGCGGTCTGAAATGCAACCTGGAGAAATCAGAGCAGCAGAAAGTTGATCTGTGACTGTGACTCATGCTGATATTGTCCCATTTTGAAATCTTTGATGTTTTTGGAGTCAGTCATGACTCAGACTGGTGAATGTAGAGCCAGGCCCACAGTTCAATCACACCACCTTCCCTCTCCTTAGGGATGGAAGAATTAAAAGCACATGGTGAAATTTCGCCACTCACATAAATGCTGTGCTCATTACACAGAGTGAAATCAATTAATTCTAACAGAGGAGTGGGTTTCTGGCCTGTCTATAAGTCACTGGGTACACAATTGTTCTGTTGCCTACATTAACATCTTAACACATGATTAGCACTCTTTGCGGTTCCTGAGCTCCGGTGGCTGCTCCGGGAGGCTCTGCTGTGGGCTCTCCCCTTGCAACCCGCCGTGGCACCAGTGCTACATGCAATTAAAGGCCTCCCATGGCTGAAGCCTTCACATGGACTGAGAGACCTAAAAACATGCCTTTCCCTTGATTAGGCAGCTTTAAACCAAATAGGATTAAGGAGAGAGATACCACCACAGAGGGGAATATAATATGGGTACCTCACTGAAGTAGTGGGGAAAGAGCGGAGGACAGCAACAACAACTGGCTGAGAAATTCACCCTCTATTTTTTAAAAGGGCTTAAATGATGTAGAAAAAAAAAGTCCTTCTAAAATTATATCTGAACTATTGAAAACACACATTTTTAAATTTCAAGTTTGAAAAACCTATAATCCCCAAAACCGAAATCTTTGAGGTACTGGAAATCAAAGAAAAGTTAGTTATGGCTTGTGAGCTTTTTGTCTGCAGAAACAAAGAATTCATGGTCAACAAACAAGCAGCTCAGAATCTCCCCCTTTTTAACAAAGAAAAGTCTTTTCTTATGACTATTCTTGCTGGATTAGGAAACTGAAAAAAAAAATCAAACAGGCAACAAATAATTTTACCATTACCAGGTAATATGTGCTAATTGCTCAGTTTATATACTCTGAATGACATACCATTAGAGACTGTGTATGCATTGTAACTAGAGCATTAATAAATTTAAAATGTGCCTATTAGGATGACAGCTTTGGAGGTGCAAAGGAATAACAGTTATCACTTGGCAGAAGCAGATCTCACCCCATCTGCCGAGACTTTGCATACATTTTCAGCTTCCTGAGCAATGATTAGGGCTGTCAGAACCTCTTTAACCTTCTAACTGCTGGTCCCAACTGGCCTTAATTAGAGACTAATGAATTCAGAAGATGCAGGCCGTGAGGAAAACTGCCTTGACAGTTTGTGTACAAATTAAGCACCAATTACTTCATGCATCTTTTGCATTGCTGATACAAGTCTCTGTTATTATTTTTGAATATGGTCATTTTAGCATAAACCGAGAACTTTGCTAATGTATTTTGTCATTTTTATGGCTCATCATAAAAAAAAAAAAAAAAGAAAAAAGAATACCAGGAGGGTCATGAATATGTGAAACAAACTACTGTAGATGATAAAAAGAAATTCACTTTCCTCTAGGGAATATCTTCTAACATTTTTCCCCCTAATATAATATTATTATTATGATTAGTCACATAATGATTGCAATTTAAGAAACAGGCGTAACATGGTCCTTTGAATATTTTTATTAGGAATATAGCTACTGTTATTATCACAAGAAGGAAAACAAAGACACAGGTAAGAGTCTCTCAGTTCTGGGATCTCAGAAAAACTTCTTCACCCACACATGTTAGCAGTAGGTTGCTGACACTGTTATGATAAGAAACAGGAGCACAGGGAGCCATAGCTGTATAGTGAAGTCGTTCTGGGAGTTTAAATCACCACAGTTTCTTCCTCTTATCCGTATCTAGAAGACGTGAAAGGTTCAACATGCTATTTTTTTGAAAATGACCCCTAAGCTCAGTGAAGTTGCACACCTACCATTATGACCTGACAAGGCAGGGGAAGGTTTGTCACATTGTCCCATAAACATTGCTTAGAGAAAGTCTAACAACTCCCAATCCTGCTGCTTCTGAATAAATGTGAGTTTACTAAAAAGACTACAGAGCAGTGGAGAATGTGTGTGAGATAGGCAACCCTCCAAGCAGACACACAGCCATTCCTTCACTGGCCAGTTACCTCTTTCAATTTGGACTGCTACATCTTTTAATTTCTCCTAATTACCATCATGTTCCCTGTTGCATTTAACGAAATTCATCACCACTGTGCAAACCAAGGGTACTTCTAACCCCTCCACAAAACTCTCTTGGCTGTGCTGCTGCAAAAATTGAGGTCAGATCAGCCTCCTCCCTGAGCATCTCCTGTCCCTGCTTTCCCTGTCACTGGAAGGAGGGACCCCCCCCCAGAGGCTCTGTGGGAGGAAAGCCAAAGAGAAGCAGAGGGATGGAAGAATTAAAAGCACATAGTGAAATTTCGCCACTCACATACCAGGTTAGACTGTGGGATGTTTGCTTTGTAATCTGTGGCTGTGCAGAACTGAAGAGCACCAGCAGGACAAACTTCTTCAAATGCAGAGATGCTCTATGGGAAGGAAAGAGGGACAGTTCTATCCCCTTGATAAAACCTCTCCCCAGAGGAGATGGAGACCATTAAAGCAAACTTGAAAACACAAGGCCATACTCTCAGTAGCAAGCCACAGAGCCAGCACCTGTGGGTCTTGACCTTCAGTTAAATAAAGCCCCAATTAATATTGCTCATGAAGTTTTGCCTTTTATCCACACAAACCCATGGACACCACCTTGGTCCAATCTCTGTACCATTTAAGAGCTTCCTCCACACAACTTTCTCTTACATTTCATCAAAAATAATTTTAAATTTGTCTAATGAAAATGACCTAATGATCTCACATGACCTTTCCCCCACTGTCCCTATCATTAAGGGTTATTTCCTGTTGATAATCCAGTGATTTCCTGATTGCATTTATACCAGTACATGACTACAACATGTAAACCCAACATGCTTTCACATGTATGACAGTCCTTTATTTTCCTTTTAAAATGTATCCTTTTATGAGCTGTCATTGCTGCTCAAAGCCCTCAGTAAATTGTTTTTTATCTCTTTTCATCAATCAGTGTTCAATCTGGCTTCTGCCCTAGAGAACCAGGTCTATGCTCCACCTTTGGAGGTTGCAAGGTTGTGATTCCCTGTACTAAGACACACTGTGACAGTGATGTTTTTCATTGAAAACCATGTTCAGAGATGATGAGCTGACTCCTACAAGTTTTCTGAGATATGTCTAAGGTTTTGGGTTGGATCTGTCCCTAACCAGATATAGATTTTTCATAAACTGGTTTTGTTACATTAATGGTCTTTCTGTTTTCATTGCGGTTTCCCTTGGTTTTTTGCCAGTTCTGGTCAGCCTTTCCCAGTGTTTAATAACAACGTCTTCTCCTTCAGTAACGCTTACACATGGAATGAATGCAGATCTGACAGTGTCCTCTGGGTTATCATTATGCTGTGTATGGCTCCCTTCTGTTTATCACAGCTCCTAAACCTCAGGATAGAGAGGGGACTTGGAAGAAAAAAGAAGAAAGGATACACAGCCCTTTTGCCTGACCCAGAGCCCTGGCAGGTGATGAAGATGGGTGGCTTTGACATAAATCCTGCAGAGGGGAGTTTCACTTTGGCGCAGAAGGTCAAAGCGTGCTGGGTAAAAAGGTGAAGAGCACACACACACACGCGCGCACTGGTGTGTGTGTGTGCACCCGTCTGCTGTGTTTGTGCCTACATGTGTTTGTGCCTACATGTGTTTGTGCCTACATGTGTTTGTGCAGGCATCCCCCTCCAGCAGCTGGTCCGTAATGACACCACAGCACTTTGCCACCGCCTGGGCCAGAGCTGCTTGCAGCAGGGCTCTTCAGCCAGCCTGTATTTGGAAAACGTAAAACCACTGAGGCAGAATCCCCTCTTTCCAAGGAGGTGTAGGATTTCTGTGGAGCACTAATTCAAGCTGTGGGGTCTGGTGCATGGCCTCGTCACACTGTGACTTTTTTGGTCATCTGTAACTTCTTATTCTCCCTTTGGAAATTCTTTTGTGACCATATCACTCCCTACCTGATGTTCTCCAACCTCAGGTCTTCTCCTCCTCCTCACTGTCACCACTCTGCTGCACTTCTCTGTGGCAATGGCACTAAGCACACACTGGCCTCTGAGGCACCCAGCTGAAACAGAACACCTTTCCCTGGAATTTAGGATAGGTGTCCAAAGTCCCAATTTTTCATTTATTTTTACTGAGTAAGGCTGTTGGCTTTTTAAGGTGAATATATGGGTTTTAGTTCTGCTTCAAGCTTTTGTCTTTCACCTGGGTAGTTGATTCAGTTAATCTACCCCACCAGAGAAGCTGGAAAGAAAAAAAGGGTGGGGGGGTGAGGGGAGGCAGGGAGGGAAAAAGAATTAAATTAACAGCAAATTCAAAATCATGGAATAGTTAGCAGTCGCCTCATAGAAGACATTTATATTTAACTACTGTACATGGAACCAAAGCATCCCCTGCAAAAACAAGCACTCTACGTATAAAAATTTAAAACCACATTGATAACCCATCTGGCATCCTCCTAATTATGAATCTCTTAGTGGAGTAATATTCCCTTTAGAAGCAAAACAGTAAATACAACAAGGGAAACATGATTATGAATTTCTTTTTGCTCTGTCTTTCAAGACAAGCGTTCATTCACATGTGCACCCAAAATCTTTCTCAACTGGAATTTATTGAAGTAAAGACATAACACAATGCCTGCTAATTAAACATTTAAGAAGAAAAAAATACCCTGTTCTCCATCAGGAGATGATATTAATAGGTGCTTCATAATACGGAGTGTGTTTGAACCCCAGCTGTTTTGCCCAATAAATACAGAAGAATAGAAAGGCTCAGCTTCTCCCTTCCTCTTTATATGCCAGTCTAACAAGTCCAGCTTCATAAAATCCAGTCATCTTGTGGAAACTAAGCAAAAGGCTTGCTTGTCTGGAGACAGTTTTTTTGCCTTTTGTGGGAGTGCTGTCTCTGCCTTTTGTGGGAGTGCTGTCTCTGAGGAGGTGCTACCCACACGACTTCTCTCAACACGCACTAGCTCCCTTCCCTGTCTAAAAAGGGATCAGGAAAGGCAGGCAGTGACTTTGGGGGGAGGTCTGTCCCAGGCCATCTGGCTGAGGGTACACTCGTTTTTATCTTGTGCTATGGACAACAATGGCTTGAATAGTTGCTTCCTGTAAAGTCATCATGTCTTTACAAAAAGTCAGACCATTTTATTTGTTTTAAAACTGATTCACTCCAACAGGAGCTCTGGAAAGAATGGGGACATCTCCTTTAGGAAGTCCTTCAGGTTTGGCACTGCTGTTGAAACACAAGTTTCTCAGAAAACTTTTAAGTAATGAAATATCATAGATGCTGAAAAGGGAAACCCCTATGGAAACCTTCAGTGTCAGGTAGATATTCAATTGTTGAGCCTGTGACAGCAGGGAGAAGGGACGAAATGCAGCACCCTTGGAAAGTCTGACCTGTAGCAAAACTTCAAGGCCTCAGATTAGTGATACTCAGGTTCCTTACTCATCATCCCTTTGACTCTGTTCCTCCTCCACAATAATCAAACTCTTCCCATGGCTTTTGTAGAGCCCCATGCCAGTTGAAGTCACTGCCTGCAGCAGGTACCAGTAACCTACAGCACTGTGCCAGGCTGCATCTTAGCAGCAGCACAGCATCTCCCCATTTCACAAACCAGAGCTTCCCCTGACCCTGCACGCAGAGAGATCTCCAAACCCGATAGCTCAACAGACTGAGCTGCTCAATATCGATTACCAGCTTTAAGAAATCTTTTCAGTTCAGTCATAGGCTTATCTGCTTTGGTTGTCACATGGTTGGGGATGATGCCATCAATACAGATTACAAATCTGTCTCAGCACCCTATAAATCTGCAAGTTTCCCAGTTTCAGCTATCCTAAAGCACCTCAGTGGGTCCTGCCAGGCACCGAGAAAGGCCGTGTGTGCTCCATGTCGAGCTGTGTTGGCTGTACAAAGGGTGGGAAATGAAAAATCCAAGAGAGGCTTAACAACGCTCTTACTCCGACATCTGCTCCCAGCAAGGGCATCTAGGGACCTGCTGCACAGGTTTTTTTTCCTTAAAGATGATCACCGTGAATGTTGCAACAAATTATAATGTAAAACATTTTGACAGCCAAGTAAGCCATGAAACATTAAATCTCCAAGGCCCATATGCTCCCCTCTGCTAACGCAAGCGGAGAGGAGCAAAAACCCTGTGGAAGCTGCCAGGGAGAAGCAGTTGAGCCACTTCACAAGTGTCCCACTCCCCTCCATACTATCTGCAACTTTCCTGCCCCAGGGATGGGGACAGGGAGGAATGGAAGGGGCAGAGGAGTGCCTTGCTGCTCTCTCAGTACTGTCATCCTTCATGTGGAGGGGTTTCCTTGTGCTTGCAGCTTTGATATCCAGCTGTAGCTGTTGGGAGCCCAGGGAAGCCTGACTGCAGGAAGCATGGCATGGCCAGGTGTGAAGCGAGTGTAAATCTTGTATTGCAAGGTACGATATTTTTATGAGTACTCTGAGGCCTATGAGACTCTCTTGCTGCTCTTGTGGCCTTAGCTGGCTTCATTGTGGAAGTTTTGCCACACAATATTGTAACTTCAGAGCAATTCTACAAGGTTTTTGGCTCTTCTTAAGAGTTCCCAATCTTTTCCCATCCCCAAAAATCCCACTAGGTTGCAGAACCTTTTCTTCATTGACAAGAGCAACCCTAACTCTAATAAAAGGGATCAGTTTGGGAATGACCTATATTCCAGTTGACTCACAAAGGTCCCACCCTTGGCCTGCTCAAATGGGAGGCAAGCACAATCAAACAGAGAGACAAGGCTTACCAGAACCTCCATGGTGTGCTCAGAGCAATGCATTTATTTTCACACCCCAGCTCAAAACCCCCATACCTGTTTGCAACTACTCACAAGGGTGAACAAGTTTTTTCAGACCCAACAAGGATCCTCAGCCCTTCAGCTGCCCACAGACACCACCAGGAAACCCACCAGGTTTGTCCCTTAGCCTAAGAAGTGTCTTTCTGTCACAGCAGTTTCTAAACCTATATCCAAGTGAATAGCATGGCACTGGTATTAATGAGGATCCTGGACAGACAGTTTCAGAATTGGATATTTGTGATTCATGGTGCAATACAATACTGAAGTCCTGGTAAAGTGGCAGCTTGTAAGGTGGCAAGTTTGTAAGGCTGTTTGGCAGTGCCCTTGGTGGTGCCCTTTGAATTTGGATATCTCTTCTCAGGAGAGAAGCAGCAATGGCTGTCATGCACACAGACACAGAGAAGCTTTTCTGGGGCTTCCAAAGGGGAGGCAGAGGCACCTGGGGCTTCACGTGCCTGATATTCGGCAATAGGTGAACATGCTCTTACATCAGATGCTAAATATTCGGTGCCTCTCAGTTTTAATGAATCGTTATGACTGAAGAAATCGAAGGTCCCACGGGGAAGAGATGCACTGGAACATCAGACAAGGAAAACTTGGTGTGCTTTTTTTTTTAAAAGATAAAATGAATAGAATTATCTTCATTAATTCATAACCACAGAAATATTTACAGTGTAATTACATCCATTCTTTTTCTGTTCAAATATTATTTTAAGGGCTTCTTGGCATCGAAGAGCCTCTTTCTTTGAAAATCCTGACCCAGTGTCAGGACAAGAACAGACCTAAGTCTCTTAATCTAATGGCTGTTAGCGGGGGTGACTACTTTAGCAATGCTCGGCTGAAAAATGAACTTTGCAATAAATGACCTTCAGAGGAGAAGACTATTCATGTTAATTAGTAGCTCTTTTCAAACAGGACTTATATATGCATTAGGCTATGTCATTTCAAACAATGCCATCATTGTAGTAAACATCAAGACAAGGCTCAAGTACAGTTATGAAAATTTTAGAAAACTCTAGTTAGTTTTTTTTCCCCTAAGATTATGAGTTACAATTACTGATGTGTTGCACAATAGGATCTCTCCTAATGGCTTTTAGCTTTTGCCACTGCCAACTTTTAGATTTAAAATCCATACAATTATGGACAATTTATAGGCATTATGAGGCTCTCTCACCCCGTTTTTTGCACTGATTCTTACTGATTCAAAGCGGCTTTGAACCTGGCAAATCAAATGCATTTTGCTTAAAACATAACATTCATTCTTACAGAGCCCACTTTATTCTTATTAGTACTTATTACTTATTATGCATATTTAATTTAAGAATGCATGTTCTCCATTAAAAAATCAGAATATTTTAAAGTACTGGGAAGTGATTATTTTGGTTAGTTCCCCTTGATTAACCACTCAAATGTGGATGCATTCTTTCTAAAGCACATACATAACAAGAATAGAAAAATGGCATAAGGAGGCTACCAAAAGGAAAAACATGCACAGAATAAATGGATGCACCAAATAAGAGGCATGATTTTTACACAGCTAATGTCAAAAAGCATCTTAAAAGATAGTTACAGCATATAAAAAATCTGCTCTTTGCAGAGAAGATAAACTTAGTACGACAGATCTGATTCAGAAATGTTATTTGGAGTTACAATAGGTAGAAGGAAATGTGCAAGTAAATTGCATAATTCTGACTCTACATCAATTTTGGGCTACATTTATTAATTAATTTTTTTCAAGTGCATTTTAGGATTCTCTTCCTCACTGCTGATCATTCAAACCCAAACACAAATTTAATTTTAAAAGCTAACCTTTCAGGCACTGTGCACAGTGGCTTCACAATCCATAAAACATACATTCCTAAGTAATTAAGGAATTAACAATAAATGTATTGTAGAATAACATTTTAGCAAGACGTTTAATAAATAAAGTAATATGTGTTGCAAAACAATTAGCTAAGAATGGGGAAATTAATAAATATTTATAAGACCAATGGATATAGTTTGTTTAGAGCCTTACAAGATTCAGAAAAGGCAAACAATTAGTTGAGCAAACTGCAAGATTGGGCTCATTCTAAATATCTGGCACATGGGAGAGTTCAGTATTCACAGCTTGGAGGGGCTGCCATACAACATATCTGCTCTCTGGCCTGAGCTGGGCATGTGAGCATCTCTCAGAGGTGGGATGATGGACACATCTCTTGCCCTGGTTTGGACAAGCAGGTCCCTGCTCAGCACTCTGGTTTTTGAGAGTCATCTTCATCAGGGACCAAACTCCCTTCACATGTTATGTAGGGAGCCCAGCTGCTTACCTTCATTTCATCAATTCCATGAGCTAAATAGCTTCCTGAGCTCTCCTCCCTCTGAGGATAGCTCTCTCTGGCCGCTGCATACTTCTTTTTCCCTCTCAGATCTTGATTTTGTAACACTGAGCACAGGGGCTGCCATGGTTTAGATGTAGTTGCTTTGTTTAAAAAAGGGGGGCATACAGACTTTTTTGGATTTAATCTTTTGCCATTTCAAAAAGAGACAAAAAGTAAAACCTGAGGCACCCTTGACTTGATCTTCCCTGCTTGGTTTCTGTGTGTACTTATGGAGTTATTGTATTTGTTCTTTAAAGAAATGAAAAAGAAGAATGGACCAGATATGGGATTCATTTTATTCATATTCAATTTGTGCAGAATTCAAAGAAATGGTTCCTTTATTTGCCACTTCTGGGAAAACATCTTGAGTTCATTTGTTCTTGTTCTGCTCACAGACTTGTAGAAATAGGTCTGGAAAGGTACTTCATGAGCTCATCTTGTCCATCTCCCTGCCTCAAGGCTGACTCATGCCCAGTGCTCTCCAGCAGCATGAAAAATTCAAGTATAACAATAACCATTATTTTTTCCCAAACCTCTTTTTTTTCCCCAAAATTACTGCCATAGAAAGCAAAAGGTTAAGAAATAAGATAGCAACATCATGATTCTACCATAGCTTTTAACACTACTGTTCTTTGGGCATCCATGTAGCTGCTCCTGTGTCCTGAGCACACGCAGGTGCAAGTTGTGGGGATACCTACCCTGACTCCTGCAGATTTAATTGCCTTCAAACAGGGCAGCTCAAGTACCACAACAACACTACTGCACCTGCTGACTGGCTGCTCTAGGGGCACTCAGGCCTCCTCCAAAACCTGCCCCACTACAGAGGGACTGAGGTGTGATGGTATCATGTGCACCTGATGACACATGTTGAGCACAAGGCATTTTCAAAGGGCTGTCCCCCAGAGTGGAAATTCAGGCTTACATAAACTCTTCCAAATTGTGTCCCAGAAAAAAAAAAAAAAGCAAATCATTGATGGCCATCTGACTCCACAGGTGTAGGGGGCACTGAAGCATGACATAACATTTTACAAGGTGTACCAGAGAAGATGAAGTTGCTTCTGGTTCCAAATAAAATGAGTGTATCTGAGGCAGGACACCTGGGATGCTGCAGGTTCTGTACCTGGTCAGAGACCCCTGCTTTACACCTATATATCAGTATTATTTGCCAGCTCAGAGAACACATGGAGAATTAACTCTTAACTTTTGTTCAACATCTCAACCAAACCTATTTTTTACTACCACACTGTAGATGTAATTTTCAATCCTGCCTCTTCCATCCCATTTCCTTTCCCTTCTCCTGCCCCTTCTTCTGCATCCCCTCACCTTTCAACACCTGTCCCCACACATACCCTGCCTGACCTACTGCTTGGTCTCCACGCAGTGGGCATTCAGAGCTTGTTTTCATGGGATTGGGAAGCACGGGGCAAGAAGAGACACCTGAATCATAATCTAGATGCTCAACCAATGCCTCCAGTCCCAACCCACCAAGATCCACAGGACAATCCTGCAGTGCTGTTGCAATTTTGCTGCTTCTCACCTTGATTCAGTGGGAAGTGTGGGGAGCGGGAGCCACATGCTGGGAGCAGAGGCACTGTCCTGACTTGGAAAAGAGCAGCCTGTGACCAGGAGTACTGTGATCAAAATGGACAGACAGCTTAATCCTTCTCACATCCCTGTTCCTCTGACCCCCTGCTCGTGGGTTTGCAGCGTTGCTGTTTACAGGGAAGGCGCTGCAAGGGGCTCCCATCCCCAGTTCCCCTTCCCCCAGTCAGCCCTTTTCAGGACTGGCCACTTACAAACCTTGCCCTACTCCTCAGCGACATTTACGCTATGTCAGTGTCCCAGATAAAACAGCACTTCATTTCAGGCTCAGGCACTGGCAAGCAATCCTGGGCAGCATTTGGCTGTCAGTGCTTTGCCTGGCATGGCAGTGCTCCGGGCCAGCTAGCGTAACTCCCAAAATAACCTGCTGGGCAGCAGCCAGGCAAGGAATGAGGAAGAAATGCTGACTCTGTAGTAAAGAATGTGGTACTTGTATTCAGCCTAATCCAGCACTGGCACCACCACACACAGCCCAGAGCAAGGCAGCCTGGAAATGGCAATGGAAGCAGGGAGAAGGAGCAGTGTGAGGAGTACCTAGAGACCCAGGGAGCAAGAACATAGGGCTGGAGCCATGGTGGGAGTGATAATAGCCTTGACTACATGAAGGACGTTGGTTCCTTATTGGAATTAGGAGCCTAGGAAGAGAGAACGAGAAAAGCGTAGAAGATAGCAAAAGGAAGATTGTGGTCCAGCAGCACAGAATAACAGGACCCAGGCTCCCTGTGGTGATGCATCAGACCTACTCGCTCACTTAACTGTGGCTTTGTTCTTCTGCACTAAGGGTTAGATGAGTTTAGAGAATGCAATCATTCCTACAATGAACCCCCACGCTGGGTGACTGCTGTTTTGCCCTCTTCACGCTTCGAAGTCTCAGGCTAAGCTGTAATAGTTGCTCACCATCATTTTGAATGTTTCCCTTCTCCTCCCTGTACGAGGCAGTTGGCAAGAGACCCAAAAGCTGTCCCTGGCTCTGCTGGCCTGGCCAGGGAGTGGCGGTGTCTCATGGTTAGGACATGCTGCTAGCTCACTTTCAGGCACTGCTTAGGCAGAGAGCAGCTAAAGAGCTTCACTCCAGGCATTGCTCAACAGCAGGTCAAGTCAACCACCCTGTGTGAAAAAAATTTAATCATGTACACAAGTCATGTTACTTCACCTCAGTGTGAGAGGAGGGCCCCTGTCTGGATTATTTCCAAATTAGAGACAATAATTTTTGCTGGCTTTGGAGCTATAGTTTTGGACATGAACACTGCAGACTGAATTTCCAAGGGACTTCTCTATCCCTCTTCTGAGAGCACCAAAGACGGACAGGAGTGAGGTGTTTTTGGGGATGGCAAGGATAGAGGAAGTTACAGATGACAGCCAATGTCTGATATTTATCCAATAAGTAAAGGGCTCTTGGATTTTGGATTAGAATCTAAATGTCTATCTAAGCTAATGTACTAGCTCAGTTGGAAATCTGGATTGTGTATTTTGTCATAGACTTCTTATGGCCAGGCTTTAACTCATAGGGAAATGCTTCAGTCTGTGAGCAGTAGTGTTGGAGACAACCTCAGAAGCCAGAAAAAGACAGGTGGTGCTGGAGAGGGTATCAAGATTGTACCAAAGCAGCTCCTGCCTGTTCTCACAAAGCACATGAAGAGTGGGCACTTGCTCCTCTTATCTTGACCCAAGTGACTGGATCCTTGTGTACCACTGGGCCAGGCTTAGGTCTGGGAACTCAGGCAGGGGACATCCTAAATGGGAGTCTTCCTCCTCTTACTCCAAACTAGTGCATATCTGTGTAAATTCCTTCTCTCTCACACTTCCCTTCTCATGGTGGGTGCACTATCCACTCAAGGCAAAGATGACATATTTTTAATTATTCATTTTTATTTGTAGTATTTCAAAGTCTTGTCATCCTGCCCAGTGCCTAAGAGACCAGAATTTCTGATGCTCCATTGGATAGAATGCATTTTATAGTTACCATTTTTGAACAAAACCTATTTACCTTCTATTTTTAGAAGGTAGCAAGATAATAAAAATATCCCTCAAGAATCTCTGACTTCTTTTAGAAAACTGATTATGTTTGTGATGAACTGAAGCATCACATTAGGTATGAAACAAAGTAAAAGCAGTTGGTCCATACTCAGAGTGTAAACTGTTGTCTTTCATAATGTGAGTAAGAATACAAGAATTTCTCAACTACATTTCTCTGCTTCATAGAAGATCTGAGTGAGGTATTTGCTATTAAAATGCCTCTTTAGAAAAAAAAAATAATGTTTTCTAGTATTCGTAAAATACATTTAGCTTCTGCAGTTGACATGAAACAGAACTATCTTACCAACTGCTGGCTGTTTAGCATGTAAATTAGCTGGTTTACTAGAATTGAATTTATATGGGAAACTTCATACAAAAATCCTCTTGTTTCTCTAACCCACTAATAAGATCAGGAGAACAACACAAAACATAGATTAGGTCTTTCATATATAGACTCAATCTTGTTGGCATAGGGTACAATAATATTCCTTATTACTGAGTCAAAAGTCATGCAAAAAATGGAGAACACTTTTTATGGAGTGCCAGGGCTCTTCATGACTTCTCAGGGTATAATTTACCTTCAGACTTTTAAATAATTCCGTGTAAACCTGTGTTTTTATTGCATCAATAATTTACATGAAAAGGTGAGCCCTTGCCTAACATAAATTCCTGTGGAAACTATATATAATTTCTATTACAAGCATGCTTGTGCACTGTACTTTGCTCATACTTAGCGACAGAGGTATTTGTGAATCAAGGATTTCTTTAATATTTTTATATTCAGTAAAAGAATGCACAGGGGTCAAAGCAGGATTGATTTGAAGGAGTTAGATTTTAAAATCCCTTTAAAAATCAGGACAAAGGATACCACACTATTAAAATAAAATGCTTAAAAATGAAAAGTATTATGCATGCTACACAGTAGAAGATCAGATTTTTATTAATGCAAGTTTTAAATGCTGATTAATCCTCTTGAGAATCAGTTTCCCAAAGCTTTGGCCTGCATTCAAGTCTTTTTCAAAGGGGCACATCACTTCCATTATTCTGAATATTAATTGAACAACATTATAACTAAGGATACAAAGCAAGATTTAAAACATGATTACAGCTGTCATTGCTTACATCTAAATAAGTCTTTGGAAATTGAAGCTCAGGGGGAAAAAAAATAGTAATAAATTAAAAAAAAAAGGGCAAAAAAAAAAAAAAAAAGCGCCCCAGCCATAAACCTCTCTCTTGTGAGGATGGTGAAGCTGCTGCCTCCCACGGCCCCCCCGAGCCCAGGCAGGATGGATGCTCCATGAGCCGCGCGGTGAAGGGCTCGGCTGGCGGCTCACGCTTAATGTGCTCCCGCTGCCTCCCCCCCACCTTGCAAACCCTGGGTGTGTGTTTTGTCCTGCAAAATAACAAACGTCCCAGAAAAAGACCGTCATTTTCAGGTGCTGACGGGAAGAGGGATGATAATTGTTCAAAAGACTGAGCTGCCAGTATCCTTTGTAACTTCCAGAAAGGGTTTGTTTTATTTGTTCAGCATAAAGCATTTTGTGATCCAGCTTCAGCACATGCCTCTACACAAGCATTCATGTGCTTAACGCTAAGCACGTGCTTAAGTGCATTCCTGAACTGGGCCAAAAGGTACGTCCTTTGACATTTTTGTCCATAGCTGCTGTTCTTGGAAAGGTGCCTTTTTGGTGAAAACTAATGTGGGGTTACAGTAACCATCTAATTCTGATTAGACAAATGGCATTATGGAAGAAGTATTAAAAATTTATAGTCCTATTTACTAAGTTTATTTGTTGGCCATAAAAAGCTGAATCTTACATAACATAAAAAGCATCCAGTCCTAATGATGAAAAAGATATAAAAAGATAATGGTGCAATCATAACATGTCTCTGAGAGTTTGTACATCTCAGTTGCAGTTTGGCACATCACATAATTGTGTTGTGCCAAACTGGCACCAAACCACAATATGTTAGTGAAAAGGGCCCGCAGTTTAAGAGGAAAATCTAGAAGTGTTAACTATACACTGTCTAATTATACAACCTTACTGTCCCAGAATGTGATTTCTGAAACCATTTCTGACATATGGGAAGAGGGTAGAACAGCTGGTCATTAAGGTTTTCTCAAGACTATTTAGTAACACACTTGAATGTAATTAAAGTGCTACATTAAATACTGCACTTGTGTACAATGTATTTTTAATCTTTATGGCATGCTGTAAAAGTAAATAAATGCAAAGTGTTAACATTTCTCCCCTTCATCTCCTAAATTGTTAAGATGTAATGACAGTCCCACTCCATGCTGTGTGCAGTACCTGAAGAATACTCTGGTGCTCTGTGAGCATCCTGTGCTGCAGGTAGGAAGCAAAACCAAGCTGAATTGTGCAAGGTGAATGTAAGTTTATTTGGTTTCATTTGCCTAAGTTGAGCCATGCTGACTTGCTTGGGTGAATTTCAACAGGCAATGTTGCAATGATCCTTTTATTGGAAGTTTTCCTTTGGAACCAGTCAAGGTGATATAAAGCAACTTTGACCCATGCTGGATCTAAGGCAAGAAGCAAAAGTCTGGATACAAAATGTGCAAACATCTTTGCAGCAAACTTTGCTCCTGGGTGTCTCAGTGGGGCTTCTGCCCTGAAATAGTCAGAACTGAGTACCATGCAGATGCAGATTACAGATAGGTTAAATTGCAGAACTGTGTTTATACTCCGTAATCCTTATTGTGATAGAAGCATCTAGAAAATCAGGACAGTTCAACATCATGTGGGATCAGGGCCCTTCCTTTATTGCCTGTGGCTGCATATGACCTGTATTTCAATCTCTACAGACAACAGCCAGGGGTTTATAGAAACCTTAGGCTGCCAAAAAAGAACTTAGTGAGTCAGTCAAAACCTGTGGAACAATTCATATTCTGAAAAATTGCCTTGAGATCGGTGCCAGTACTCCATTAATGATAACCTGGGGATACTGTGGTCCTAAAACCACAGGGGTGTTGTAGCATTGTGAATACAGCATATTTTTGATGCACTTTTTTGTTTGGATGCAAAAAGGGTAAGAAAAAAAGAAGTGTTAACATATTTGGTTTAGTGCAAAGTGTTTCTCTGCATTAGACTTGTGCTTTCTGATATTGGTGCTTGTTTTACACACTCTAATAACTCTTTTTCTTTGAAAAGAGAAGCAAAGAGAGAAGGAGAGAGAATTTCTCTCCAAATTTTTGAAGAGAAATTTATTGAGAAGTTGAAATTTTTCTTCACTTCTCATAAATTCCAGTAAATACATATTTTCATTGACTGTTTACTAAATACCATTAGAGCTGTTGCGAGTTTCTTCAGTTCCTTGGAAGAATTTTTCCCTGTGAATTCAGCACTTTTTAAAAAATACTTTCTTCTGCACTACGGTGTTTTCCTTTGAGCATGAAGGATAGCTTTACACAACATTTTCTAACACCAAATCCAAAAAGAAGGACAGAGAAGAAGCTTGTAGGAAGACAGGTTTAACAAAGCACTCAGGCTGTAGCTTCCAAGGCAATGAACTGGCAGTCTTCAGGAAATGAAAACCATGGAGGTGGAAACAAGCGCGTACTACGCTCACATGAGCTAGCTGGTGACAATGATGAGTTCTGCCTGTGTATGCACATGTGGTGAACTCAAGCTTTATGTCACTTTTCAGAGGTAGGCAAAAGTTTTTATTTTCTCTGAAATGTAATATTGGGGTTTGATTTGCAAATGGTTTCTCTTTGCAAATGAGCAAAGCACAATGATATGCTGGGTTATACGTTTTGCTGGGCATTTTCTAAATCAACCAGAATCCTTCTGTTCAAATAAATGACACTTTTTCTCTCTGTTAATGGGGCATCTGCAGCATTTTTTTTTTTCTGAAAAGGAGCAGTGGCACAAGCAGCTGATCATCCAGCCTTCCTGACACTTTGTTCATGGATGGGTTTTGCATCACATTACACCCTGCAGCTGGTATGTGCTATCAAAACCAAAAAAGGCCAACCAGTGTAGAGAAACCCATGAAGGCAGGAGACACAATTTTCCTATGGCAAGTTAATTCATTTTCACAAGAGATGAGAATAACTATAGATCTCACCACATTCAGTGTTAATTGCAAAACTCATCTCTCTGGCTTAACTTTGCCTCATTAATTTCTTCACACACAGTTGCCAGGTACAACCACATCTAAGCTCAAACACAAGCACAAACAAAAACATGCTAATCAAGCTACTTTTCTTACAAGCTAAAAAAAAAAAAGAAAAAAAAGAAAAATTAAAGTAGAATTAAAGACACTGGCATATTTTCCAAGCAATATTGTGCTGGTAAAGGTTAATTAAATGCTGCAAGAAGTAAATACAACTTCTTCAAAAAAAAACCATCTGCCAGACATACTCTCATAACACTTCTTCAGAAGAGTAAATTCCATCAGGGTTAACCCCAAACTAGTCACTTTTTGTTTTGTACACTTAGAGGCCAACATTAAGAAATAAGGTAGACATCACCTCTTTCAAATTATACCTGACAGCCTTAAATCCTTTCCTAAAGCACTCAAAGACACATAGCTACCATTGATCTAGAAAGGGCATAGATATTGCCAGAAACAGTTCATTTCCCTTCAACTCAAATAATTTTTTGTCCCAAAGAGGGTTGCAGGTCATGAACTGGTTATGCAAGGAAACTGTGGGGAGAAATTTTGTTCCTGGTACTTGTGTGTTGTTGAGTGTAAAGGGAACTAAAAGTCTCTGCAAGAGGAGAACATTTCCTGGGTGATTCACTTGAGTCAATCCCCCTCTGAACCACAGGAAAGATTGTGTGGAGCCACATGAGAAGATGCAAATTGGTGGTGACCAGAGTCCATGCACACAACCTGCTCATTTAAGGAAATGGCACTGTTCTTTTTGTTGATTTAACCCTGTATAGTCATATCATGAGCACTGAGATGTCCAAATGCTATCAATATATCATTACAGAGCAGTTTGTGTGCATAACTTAGTGAAGACTAATTTGCCTGAGAAGTCTTCATCTGCTATGCACAGACTTGAGCACTCGACAGTCAAACACCCGGCTTGATTCCACTCAGCTGAACTCAAAATCAGATCTGAGGGAAAAACCATCTCTAAGACAATTAATGCCTCAATACAGGCATTTCTGGTAAATGGGCACTAATTGTCCTTTCACAGGATGTGAGGAACCCACCAGTGCAGCGTTTTATTGTCTGGGCCTGACCAAGGGAACTGTGTGGAAAGCAAAGACCAGGTACCAGACCACAGCTGCCTCTCCCTGCCTGGTTGGCCCAGCCTGCCCTTCCCCTCATGCCCCAGGTTGGCAGGGATGTCAGCCACTTTGTAAAGGGATTATTTTGTGGGTTTTTAGCCCTAAAATTAGGCATTGCAGTGATTAGTATTAGATTCTTGGTCTAGGTTTAATGCTTCTTTTCTTGACCTGAACCACTTGTTGAATGACAAGCATGAACCTGAAAAACCCTTCAGTCACTTGAATTACCTTGCTTATTTTTATTCTGTCTTAGAGAAAGAACTCCATACCAAAGAATTTCTCTTCTACTGCTGTGTCTTCTCCTGCCACCAAAGAAATAACAGGTTTTGTTTCTTTGATTTAATTTATCACACTCCATTTCCCTTTCTAGTCATAATTTCTAATTATTTCAGACTACTGACTCAGATATTAAATTGAGTCAAGACAAATACACATAATCTATTGATTTAAATAATATCCACTCATCAACTCTGCAGTTTCCACGTGAGAAGTTCTCCCCTTAGAAAAAAAAATGCAGTACTCCTACTACTGTGAGTGGCAAACACATATATGCAGCTCAGTCTGTGAATCTTCTCACAAGTATTTATTTCCTTGGGCAGCAGTCTGGCACAGTCTGGCTTTTTGTATCCACCATGCTGTAGTCATTGTAGCTAAATAAACAGAATACCCAGAGTTTACCTATAGTTTCTGCATTTATTGCCCAGGACTAGAATATATACCTTTCTATTCACCTTTCTATACCTTTCTATACCTCAGGTGTACCTGAGACTGAAAATTAAATCACAAAGATGAATTTTACCCAGACGAAAAATGTCTTTGTCACCAACAGATGCATATGAAACCACTCACCTAGGTGGGAGAGGATTTTTGTGTTTCAGGGGGAAGGCTTCTTTCTAATTAATTTTTCTAAATTTATTTCTGCAATTGTGCAACATTGAAGGAAGAGCTGTCAGAATGTGGTAAAGTAGGTGAAGTAAATTTCATGGGGATTAAGAAGAAAGGAAGCCTTCATCAATTTTCACCTCTAATGATGAGACCAGTATAGCACACTACAACTCAGGAGTGAGACACCAACACCTCCAGACCCTGCTCTGCTAGTGCTGCTTGACACCTGGTGTCTGCCAGAGGGCTGGGACCGCTGCTTGAACTCAAAAATGCTCAATGAGAATTTTAAAAATTTTCAAAATGAAAATAAACGGATTGTGATACACAAATTCTGAGAAAAAACAGCCCTAATCATTCTCCCTTCAGGAACCTAAAAGTTTTAAAAACTGAAATCTCTTTAACTTTGATTAGCTGCCAAGTAATTTTTAAGGTAGGTTTTGTTTTTTTTTAACTAAAGAGAGAGCTTTTGTGGGAAATGTGGACTTTTAACCAAGGATTTCTTGAATTAGTTAAAAAACCCCAAACCTAAGCTTCTGAGAAATTAAAGATTTTTTTTTTTTCCTCTTCAGATAAAAATAATTTCCTGACTTGTCCTTACCACTGCTGTAGGAAAATAATGCAAAACTGGAAGCACTGTGCAGGTGAGAGTTCAGAGCCAGCAGCTGTGTCTCCAGAAGAACATCCATGGCCCGTTGGGTGAAGCGCTGCCCGGGACTATTTACACCTGATCAGTCACGAGATAAGATAACACAGCCTGTGCTGGACAAAGTCTTGAGGTTATGTGTTCCTGCCGTGCTTTCCACAGTTTGTCATTAACCAGCTATTGCAAGATGTTTGTTAAGTACCTTCATCCTGTCTCCAGCTCAGCGCTGTCTCTCTCCCTTAATAACCAGGCTAAATCAGCAGGAATAATTAGGGAATCAGACACTACTTAGTGTCAGTACAGGCAGCCAAATAACTTCTCTATCTCTTCCTATTCCATAAGGTCACCCCCCCGTCTTGTGAAGCTCAGACTTTTCCTTAGAGGAAGGCACAATATGCTAACTCATAGTGATAAGATTTTTAGATCGGGGGATTCTTGCATTTTGCAATTGGTTTCAGGCAGTGCAAAAAGCTAAATGTATTTTCTTCCTACTCTTTCTAGCAAATTGTCACTCCTCCAGCACATACTGGCTCATTTTTCCTGAAAACCCAAGGGAATGGAACACCCATGCCAATTCTACATGATGTAAGTAGCTAGCCCCCTAAGGATCTCTTGAATAGACAAGCACTAGGATTGTTTTCTGAATACTTCCTTAGCTAAATTTACCACAATTCATGCTTGGGAATTCTCTAGAGACAGACGTACTGTCATGCTTGGATAGCAAAATAGAGATATCTCACTTCACAGGAAATTAAAAAAGGAGTATTCAAAGTTTATCCCTGCCAAATAATTTTAAAAGCTGATTTTTTTGCATCAAAGTGCTTCCTAGAAAGATGCAATAATATGGCAAGAAGAACTCTGTGATATGTGTGCACCCACAGAATGAGATTCTCACTCAAAGTCTTAGGTTCTCATAACAAAACGCACACTAGACTTGAAGTACACATCTCTTAACATACTCTATTACCTCATTGTCATTTACTTGTTGGTAATGAATGCGTGTGTTAACAGAACAGCATGCTGATGCATTTTTTCTGCCATTGTATGTAACATATTTTCTAATTCTTCTGCTCTATTCAGCATTTGACCCTAACGATAGGGGATTATGGTATTAACTCTCTACACAGCACACATTCTTTACAGACTTTCACTAAATACTGTAAGCCTGCTGCAGAGCGGAATAAAAGTGAAAGCATACCGTCTGGTCTTAAGCTGTGCACACAGAGGGTCGTGATCCAATTGGAAGGGAAGCAGAATTTTAAAAAGAAAGAGGTTTGACAAAATTTTAATCCTTGTCATTTTCATTTCTCTTACCCTGTGGATTTGGGTGATTTTATTTACACTGTCAGCTTGAGCCTAGGGATTGAAAATCAGGCTTTTATGGAGATTATTAAAAGTACATACAGTACACTAAAGGCTGGACCACTGCTATATGCTACTAAAAATATGAATGTGGATGCTCTATATTATACATTTAAGGAAATAAGTGCCATCCTCCCTGCAAGGCTGGACTTAGCAGTTAGGCTCATTGTCATTATGCCGAAATGCATGTTTTAACAAGGGTATTTATGGGTAGTTTCAGAGTGCTGAAGGTCCACAAGAATTGTGAGGTGCTTTCAGGTGCCTTTTAAAGGAACAAGGCAGCAGCATTTTAGGAGCAGCTGTGGAAGGTGTCCCTGTTGAAGGTGTACCTGGACAGTGGAGAGCTGCTGCTCTCCCCACTCTGCAGCCACAGAAGGGCAGCCTGACATGTAGCTCAGCCTAAGAGAAACAAATGTCTCACCACAGCTGACTTTCTCCTGAAAGTCTTCTGCTGAGGCTGGCTTCGGTCCCACCTTGCTAGAGAGCTCCTAAGCCAATGTCCAGGCAGGTAGGAAATGGTCTGGGTCAGAGATGCAGCATGGATGTACAAGGCTGTGCTTCAATGCCAGCTGAAGCCACATGACTGCCCACTGTGAGGATGCATCATCTTCCAGATTTCCCAAGGAGCACCCATGGTTATATCTCTGTGCACAGCTGCCCACTCTGGGGCCAGGAAAGGATGGCAGCAGGAGGAGATGAGCCATGCCACCTTCCCAGCAGCCCAGACTATTTTCTCATGCGGTGCAGGCACAGATAATGCCTTGTAGGAAGCTGCTTCCATGCCCTTGGAGATTTTTGGCCCCTTGAATACGGTGCATCTTTCTCCCCTCGTTCCAAATGCATGATTTTGATGTTGCAGCTAATACAGGGTTCCAAACAGGCATGGAAATCGGAGTAAATACAATGAGGTTTTGGGGCCAGGCTACAGTAATCCACGAACCCCCAAAGTGGCTAAATTTCTCAGTTTCCACCTGCCCTGTGGAAGTGCACACTGTGTCTGTGACAGGGGAAATGCAACACTTGGTGTGGTTGCAACAACATGTGAGGACTTCACTGGGACAGGGACACAGCCCCAAGTTCTGCAGCTATTTCACACACACCCCCCTTCACTCCTCAGTCATGGACAGTCATGTTAAAATTGCAGGATCAAAGCCAGAGTCACTCATATCTCATAACTCATAGAGACCTTGTTAATAAGGTTAAAACAATCCTGCTTGGACTCTGAGAAATGGGAAGCTAGCTTTTCCAGGATTTTTCTGCTCAGGGAATCAAATATGTTGTTTTTCCATCTAAGGAAACCGTTTGCTTGAAATCAAGATATGTGACTCTCCCTGTCCTTTCAGCTCTGTAACCTTGGCTATCTGAGGCATGTAAAATGGGGGTTTATTGTGCTAAGGAATGAAATGGGCAGAGGCGCTTGCACAACTTGGCCATCTCACAATTGAAAATGGAGTTAAGCTGGCTCCACCTAACCAGAGTGCCAGCAGCACGGCATTTGTGACATGTGCTGCTTCCATGCCTCCCTCAGCCAATTTTCAACACTCTTAGGGTGCCTCCCGATAACAGGGCCAGAAACAAAGCCCACAGAGGACAATGGGGATCTGTCCTTCAATGTAAGTGGCAGGTGGATCAGGCCCGTGCGGAAAATTTTGGCTGTTGCTCTGAGTGGTTCTCCGTGTGCCAGGGTCCCACTAAGACATCCAAATTGGCATCTCATAAAAATCAAATTGGCATCTCATAAAAATCCAGGCTCAAAATGACAGCCTTAGTTTGGAAGTCGGACTGGGGCCTCATCCTGCAGAGGTGTTCAATGCCCTCAGCTCCCACTGAATTCACCATGAGCTGAGCAGGCTCAGCACTTCTCAGGATTGCTTGTGCTCTGCAGGATTGGACTTATTGTCCTTAATACTATCTCATTCTGGTTATTCCCTATTGCCCAAGGATAATCCCAGGGCATTATTCCCATTATGCCACTTGCCATTCCCATTATAGTCTTTAACAATGTTTTAAACCTATCTTTCATTTTTAATTTCCTTAGTAAAATATCTGTATTTTAGTAGTATGCATTTATGTGGTCTTCGAAAAAATGTGGGTTTATTATACATATGGCATTATCATGTAGCTTCACTATTTTATGAGTCTGGTGGATGAAAACAACTCTGAATGCAAGGGAAATCCACATGTCTAAATATTTTTAGCATGAACACTGTTACCTGTTGCCAGCCATAACAGTATAATTAAACAGCACATATTAAAACAGCACAACACAGGAATTCTTGCTGCTTACCTGTCTGTTTCATGCAAGGGTGGAATTTTTTTACTATCTTTAGTCTGGAAAGGAAGGAAGAAGGCATCATAACCATTTTATGTCTTTAGCATGTGCAAGTTAGAAAGCAGAGTAATGGGATCTTGCAGGTCGCTGTAGTTTCGATTCATCTTTCTCCTTGATTAATTGTTAAGCTGCTGCCCAATGGTGGCTTCAAAATAATTCATCAGCAAGACATCTCCAGCAGCTCTGTGGTGCTTTCTTGTGTCAGAGCCACCTGGTGCAGTACGTGGCTCTGCACATGAGAGTTGTGACAGAAAAAGAAGAGCTGTCCCCACTCCTGCCTGCCCATTTCCTAAATCTCCATTTTGTCCCCCTTTAAAGCTCTGTCTCCTTAGGTGGTCAAGAGCTGTGAGTCCTTCACCAAGCATTGCTTTAGGGCCAATGGTGATTTACACCTGAACCCTAAGCCAGCAGCAGTGCCTGACCTACATCACCCTCAGAAATGTTCCCCTGAAATAGAGCTGCTTCCCTTACTTCCCTGGCCCAGTTTAGGTCAGTACATTTCCAACCTATAGCCGCCAAATTTTGGAAAGCCCGGATACCTGGCCCAGTGGAGGGTCAAGCTCAATATCAGGCAGTATAGAGGCAGTGCTCTAGCTTTTTTTCCAGCCTGTTTTCTGACTTCTGGCTCCAGAGGGATTGACTTGTGCATGCTGCCCACAGGCCCCTACATCCAGCTTGAGGTCATGGAGGAACCCAGGAGATGAGGAGTTCCTGTATGATCAGGCTGCTTTTTTTCAGTGATGTCTCAGTCATTGGGCACTTTCACACATCATGCAACACAAAACATTTCAGATTGAATTAAAATTGACATTTGGAAGTTCTTTAAATTAAAAAAAGAAAAGAAGGACTGTAGGAAATAAGGATGGAAGAGGTCAGTTGAGCCAGCAAGTGCAGACTTTCACAAATGATTAGCCTGGAGAGTCCACAGGCATCCTGCCCAATGTGTCTCCACACACACTGGCCCTAGGAGTCTGTAAAACACTTTACACTTCATCATAAGGCAGCTGCAAATTTAATGAGCCCCAGGAAGCCAAAAGGCAAGATGTAATGCATTGTCAATAGCCCAAGTCCTTCTAATAGAAAGGAAATGTTAGGTGAAATCTTTTGCAAATCCTAAGAAATTAAGACAGGCAAAGACAATCCCCTCTTCTGCAGCAGTTCCTGACAATCTGATCAACAGAAAAATTCCTTCCTTACCTCAAATCTGCTGATCACTTTAAACTTGAGCTTATGAGTGAGATACATTCAGAGATTAGGGGCTCTAGCCTACCTCATGCTCTTTCATGGTGCAGAGGTGAAAAAGAGACCAGCCTAGAAGTCTAGCAATGCACAAACGAAAAGTAAAACTGACCCTTCCTGACCTCCGCAGGCCGCAAACAAAAGTCCTGAAGCATGTGATTAATAGAATAAAGCAATGGTGCAAATAAACAACCAAGTCTCTTTTCAAACTCAGCTGCTGACACCTAAACATCAGATACCAACTGATCCACATCACAAGCCTCGTTTTCTGTCCCTAAGAATTCTGATACAATCGTTTTCATTAATGTACCAAACTGCAGCCTAAAACAATGAATTTCTCTGTTCCCAGTACCACAACATCACTTCTTGATAGATGGATGGATGGAAACGTGTCTCTAAAATTCCAGTCTGAATGTATTAATAATCATCTTTCATCCACTTGATCCTATGCCAGAATTATTCTTTTTGTCTCTGAAGTTTACCTCCCAAATTTCTTGGTGAAAAATCCTTTCCATCTTAGTTTTGCTACATTAAGCAATTAAATTTCAGCATTTCCTCATAAAATGAAGCAAAAGTTTAGTACAAATTACTTTGAAAAGTTTCAACAACTTAACATTGTCTTGTAATTATTTTTTGGTCCATTATGAAATAAACATATTAATTTGAAGCATATACTGTTTTCTAATGGTTTAAAAATGCATTTTCCTCTCATAGCCACAAATAAGACAGACTAGAAGCTTAAGAATTGATATTACTTTGCTCAGTTCCAAATAGAACCCACATCTTACTGAACAGGAATGGAATTAAAGAGAAAAAGAAAACAAAACCTTGGAAAATAAGTTTAAAAAATTGAACCTGGATGCACTGGTAATTTTGAGTTTCAGAGTTCTGAATGAAGTATGTAGAAGATTATAGGAAAATTGATGGAGGAATTTTTTTAAACAATTTGGAGTATTTCTAAACCTCACATAAATGTCATCCATTTCAATCTTCTTAGCCCTATTTTTAAGTTCATGTTCTTTGAGTGTTTTTCTATTTTCATTTCAGAATTCAACGGCCCCAGCTGCTGTCAACAAATGGAGTTGATTCAGATTTTAAGGGATGCGACTGCTTATATTTTCTTGGATTTTAAGCCCATATTCTCTGACCCTTCCCTCCTCTTTCTATCTCTGCTCACTTTAGGGCCTATATTCTCATAACCTACACTTCTTTCTACAGTAATTTCTATGGATAAAATCACTTACACAGTTTCCTGGTGTTTTTTGCTTTTATTCAGGATCATCTTACTAGTAACAGGGAAGCTGTCCTACTGCTCTTCCCTGTTCCCGGCTCCTTCCATCTGGTCACCACACAGCTCTTATATCTCCAAGTACTGCAACTTGAAGAAAGGACTAAAACAAAATAATGACTCCATTACATGACATATCTCCTGCCCATAAATTTTAAAGCCAGATGAGACCATTATCACCTGCTCTGATCTCCAGCACAACACAGGACTTCCTGAGAGAGATTCCTCACTTTAAGATAGGAAACAGCAGCCCTGACTCATAGCTCTGGCCCAATGTAATGATGGCTGTCTCCCAAGAAATAAAAAGAGCAATCCTGTTTCATGTACTATTGCACGAGACTTTTGATTGCTTGCTGCAGAAAACAAACGGACATAAATTTTAGGATAAGAAAATTCCAGACATATTCTCATTATTCTCATTGCTCTTAAAAGTTTGTTCCATATCAACATTAAAAAAAAAAGGCATTATGACGAAAATTATTATTGTTATTATTATTGCCAAAATCGCATACTTAAAACAGCACAATTTGTCTTTAACTCTCAGATTTGGTAACAAGAGCATATATATTTTATCTCAACCTCATAAAATCATAGCCACTGATATTTGTCCTCTCACAACAGCACAGTGCCAGATGTTTCCTTGGAGGGGAGAAGTGACTGGCCTATGGTTGAAAATGTCACATTCAGGGTGCAATACAGCATTCAGTTGAAGGTTAAGCCTAACTCCTACTTCATCACTTCTCCCAGCAACTGCCTTTGGGAATTCTTCCACCAGCTTCAAATGAACAATATTAGAGGCAGCAATTACCACCTGCATCCTGGTATAAGCTGCTTCTCAGAAACTTCTCACTCAAGTACCAGCCTGCCATGCCTCAGCTTTACCTACAGGGCTTTTTTACCACTGTGGGGGCAGAGAACATGCTTTTCCCAGACCAGGTCCTCTTCTCTTGCCTGTTCCCTGGTTCCTGAGGAGCTGCTCTGCCCCTGTGTGCCTGGGCAAGAGCATCCCTGTGTGTGTGTGTAGTGCAGCCGGGGGAAGGAGCAGCTGGATCCACCAGCAGCCGTGCAGGCGTGCAAATCGAGCGAGTGTTTGGTCCAGAGGCCATTCCCGGCCCCGTCCTCCCAGCAGCAGTTGGCTTGCTCCTGGTGGAGAGAGAGCATATGCTCTGCTCCACACACCCTGTCCTGTGATTTCACTGCCCCAATTCACTCTGCCTACTGTGGCGAGTGCAAGTCCTCAAACCTCTCTTTTGTTGTATAGGGTCCACAAAAATATTCAGAAAAAGTGGGTATCCGTACTGATTTAAATCTCTACCAAAGAGCATATAATGTTTTAGCCAGAAGAGGGAAGAGGTCTGAGCTAGCCAATGGATAAAATAGTGCAGGGATCATACTAGAGAAACATAAAGCACTCTCCAGGTGTACATGGAGAAAAAGAGTATGCAAAGTAGAGGGGAGCCTTGTATCAAGGGGCTGGGGAACATGTGAATGAACAGCCCTGTGAGGTTTCAGACAATATCCACAAGTCCATCCAGTTCTTACACACACTGAGATGATTAATCTTGCCACAGTACAATGTACATTACTGCTGAAAATAAATTGGCACTGATGGGACTAACTTTTGCCTTGCTTTGCCACCCAGAAGATCATGGGCCAAAGACCTTTCTTTCGCTGCTTCAGACAGACTGACAGTCCTGTGACGTACAAGTGGAGAGCACCTGTCTATCCCTGGCAGCACTACTATTATTCAGGAACCTGGTTTTAGCATTAGTGAATAATTTCTGACACCAGGGCATACAGGGTAGTTCCCATCCAACCAGACCAGAGCCCCTGCAGCCACCCTGTCATGCTGAAGAGCTGTGCTTCTCTCAGTGCATGGGCTGGATGAGGCTGGGATTTCGGGTCCATATTCCTATTTCCTTTCCTAGCAAGCCCAGCAGAAACAACCCCAGCAGACTTTGGTGACTTCCCTCTCTGCAGAGGGGTCATTCTGACCTGGAAACATGTGCTCACCATCAGTGGCAATTTATCTTCCTTTCCACCTAAGCTGAGTTTTCAGGATAAGTGTCCTGACTCCAGCCCCAGTTAGCCACAGCCTGTATCTCCCTTCCATGCGTGGATGTGCATAACCTGGGATTCTTTTGCAGATCTCCTTGTTCAGGCCCAATCTCTGCTCTGCAAGTTGGCATGACGGCAGAATACCAAGTAGGAGGTTTTGGCTTGTGTGTAGAATTTGGAGAGCGGTTTTGTAGTAAGTTGCTATACTTTTTGGCTTGCAAGCCCTGGGAGCATATGGCCCATTGCTTGCAAAATGCTGATATTTTAAAATTGGGGGAGGAATAGAGCATGGCACATTTATTTTACTTCTTCAGTGCCACTATTTTTGCCAAAACATTCCCTGCCACACCATCCTGGATCATGCTGTTCTATCCATCTTTAAAGAGAAACCTCCACTAACTAAAAAGTTGATGTTATAAGACAGACCCCAATAGGCCTGAGAAAAACAGTCTTCCTTTAGCCAATGTCCAACATGAAATGCTGCCCACTCATTGCTAGAGTGAGTGAGCAGACAATGCTAGAGTGAGTGAGCAGACAATGCAGCCCTACTTCTACTAATGCTTGAGTTCTTTGCAGCTGGCCTTGCTCATACTTTCAGCAAACATCTTTTCCAAGCAATCAAAACTTTATGGACTGTTATTTCCTTCCTCTTGACTTCCCAAGAGCTAACACCAGCACACTCGAGATGCTGCAGCTTATCTTTTCCACCTTGAACTAGTGGTTGACCTGAAGAGAGGGATGCCAGAAAATAAATAGAGTTCCTAAGTACAGACAGAAGAACAGTGCTAATCCAAGAAGAGCTCAGTTAAACCACTGCAGTAGCTGTCAAAATACATCTGATTTTTTTTTTTTTTTGGTATGTCCTCCCCAAGGCAATCAATAACACTGAAAAAGTTTTGGAAAAAGTTAGTAGACCATTAGATAAAGATAATCTGCAAAATATTAATTTACTTGAATTTTAAAAATGTTTTTGGTAAGGTCCCTCATAAAATACTGTAAAGGGAAGTACATAATCACAGGGCTGTGGATGAAGTCTTTGTTAAGGCTCATAATAAAGAGCTTCCTCTGAGAACAGAAAGAGATTAATTGTAGGGTACCATTATTGTCTCTGTTGGGTCCAATTTTATTGACTATCCATCTGAATGGCTCAAAGAAGATAACGTAGAGGGCTTGGGGATACTTGGGCAATGCCACCATAATTTTCTGGACCTGATTCTGCAATCTGGCTGTGTGTAAAAGTTACTTGCATAACCCTGTCAGTGCTTGCAGGGATTGACTTTGATAAATAATAATTGTGAGAGGCTGTGAAGAACTCCAGGTGTATTTCCTGTAAATTGGGAAATATGATGGCAAGTTAGCTGAGTTGAGAATTACTTGAACAGTGCCTACTATCAAAACTCTCTAAATCTTTCCATAAACACACACAGTCACTCACCTGTGGGGTCCTTTAGGAAGAGAAAATGAGGATTCACAGAAGGTAAATTGTGATGGGCCCAGTTCCACCTACCTTAATTACTCCAAACAATTGTTTAACATGCAAAGATCTGTTTGTTTCAGTGGATTATGTGCAAGAATGAGAGAGTCATTGCTCAAAGTGTGTCACCTCACAGAGCAGAAATTAAAAGCTGAGAAATAGGGTGAGTATACTGAAAAATCAAACGTGGAAAACCAGAGCATGCCGTAATAACATTGCATATATATTTTTAAATATTCCTTCCTCTATTTTTCTCTTTATTTTCATTCCCTGAAATACAGTTAAGATACATTTTATGTTGGAAATGCCAAATGGCTTGATGATCAGAGATAATAATGGCATATGATCTCACATCTTTGGAATAATCTGCCTGTCATAGTGGCAGCAGACTTATCCTTAGAGAAGAGCTAGCAAGAACTTGACTGAGGAATTCAACATGATGGACAGGGAAAACCATTCAATGAACAGTTACCATATGCTATATCCTGCAGGAATGCAGCCCTTCTAATATCTGATGGCTCTTGCTGATGCAGAAATCAAAGATGTCTTGGACTATCAGCAGAAATAAAAGAGAAAGATGCTTTGTCATTAAGAAAATGAGGATGGGTGTATTTCCATCACCTGATTTGTAGGTGATCTACACCTAATACATTCAGGGATGAGCTCAGGGTGTCAGAACAGCTGGGTCTTCCTGCCCATGCCATGAGGTCCTGGGGTGGCCCTCAATAGGTCACTGCAGCACTCCCCAGTCTCCGTGTCCTGTGAACACACTCACCAAGCTGTCATGACAACTAATTATTTTTTAGCAGACCTGGGGATTCCTGATTGAAAAGTTCCAGGAAAGTTCAAACTATTGTGTTATTTTCAAGTGTAAAATCCTAATGACTTCAGCAGCTTTTCGCTGCTCACTGGGCAGCCAGTGAGTGGCTGGAATTGACAGTTCTGGCTGCCTTACACCACTCATGTATCCATGGAAATGAACGACAGATCTGCAGAAACAACAAGAAAGTTTTTAAAATATGACTTTTCTCCATGGCAGAGAAAAATAATCACACTAGAAGATGTAAATTTCAACGGAGGAATTCAAAGCACTTTCCACAGTTTGCTTCTTTTCTGTGTAACTCCTGTGAGCAAAGCAAAGAGCTGGGAGGGGACGTCGCAGCCCCACGGTGACACGCAGCCAGGCCTGGGCCAGAGGAAATCAGCAGCTGCTCGGTAGCACGGCGCTGCACTAGGAGACAGGAAGTGCAGATAACGATGCCCAATTGAAACCAGCACCTCAATGGAATTATCTGGTGTGGAATTTGGCCCGGGCAGTGCACTTCGCACCCCTGCTCTTTGCAAAACTCCTTGCTGCTGAGGTTTTTGCCCATCCATTCTCTAACGTCAGGAAAGAAAAGAGAGTTTTAAACAAGCAGAAGCTGCAGAGGCACCACTGAGTAGCTCTGGCCACACAGTCAAGAGCTGACTTTCAAACTCCAGGGCTTAATTTATTTTCGTCTACGTAGACATAGTGTTTGTGGAGCATATGAGAATGAGGAACCTTCAAAACACAAGCCATTCAAATTATCCCTGGCATTAGGTTATACAAACTCTTCAGCCACCACCCCTTTACGTACTACAATGCACCAACTGTGGAAATGAGAGAATAATTGAGTTTCCGTGCTCTCCACCCCCTTCCCCAGTGCCATACTTCCTATAAGCCCCTCACAGTGCAAGAGTGTACAAAAGATACCATCTTGTGTGCATCTTGTAGCATAATTGAATCAAGGTTGTTTAGCACTAATAAGGTCTCTCTGGAGCCCAGATGTTTGATTTATGCAGTGATATACAGGAGAAGGGCTGCCCAGCAGCAGACACTCTCAGCCACTGCCTTGGCCAGCACACAGGGAGACCAGGGGTGATGCAGGTGCTGCTGCTACTGACCCAGGAGCTACAAGCGATCAAAGAGCTTCCTCTCATCATTGTATCTCATCCACCAACACCCTTCCTTCAGCCCTGTCTGCCTGTATACACCACCAGACTCTTTCATTACTTCCTTTGTAGTTTTCCTTTACTAGTGCTGCTCCATGTTCAGTTTCTATCACCCTCCTGGTATTCTTCTCCTGTCTGAAAAATGCTAACCCTCCATTTTCTTTAATTTACTTCTCTGTGTGATCACAGGCAATAAAGATGAGACCCCAAAGGTCATTCTACCTTCAATCTAATCAATTAATTTAACCCTCTGTAAGAGGGTTAAATTAATTTTTCCCTGCACATGCACTACTCACCACTTTTTTACTCATGCAATGCAAACTAGACACTTCATTCATAGAGGAGATTGTGAGGCTGCATCTAAGCTGAAGGAAGCAGAATATTCCTTCAGGTCTAGGTACAATCCCAGGCTACAGCCAAGTCTCTACAGAAAAGGAGAAATCTGAATGCTCAGTTGGACTGGATTCCTTGTTCCAGGGAGGGAGTGTGGCCCTGCATCCTGCCATGGCCTGGACCCATGGGCTTAGACACAACTCTCCCTGAGCAGAAGAAAGAGCAGGGATATAAAAGGAGGCTCTAAGCATATATTGCAGTAACAATTAAAGGTGGTAGGCACCTGATTTTGATAAGCAAATCCTCTGGAGTCCCAAACTTCCCCTCTTTGTAGTCTTTGATCCTCTTCCTGTGATTCTGGTGGATCACATTGATATCTCAGTGGGGCTAGTCACATGGAGAAAAATGTGCCTCAGACTGTATTTGCCAAATCTGAGCCTACTTAGTAAAAAATTGGGAGTTCTTGTGTTGAAAAGCTGTCACTCTTCATGTAAGCAGGAATGATAAGTTCTCAGTGGTCACCTTCAGCTTCTTAACAGAACACCTCAGTTGCAACAGTGCTTGGCTCTTTCTCACATTTATCTTTGGATCTCGGAGATGATTGTCATAACACATTTTGTCTGCTGGACAACAAATGTGATGAAAGAAAAAACAAAACCAGTTTGCTACATCAGTTCTAACTAGCACTACACGTTTGACTGATCACTACTGGAAAATCTGAAACTCAGATAAAAATCACTAGGGTTTTTTTAACGCCTGAAATGAGCCATGTTGTAAAGGAAACCTGCAATAATGAGATAATACGAATTAAAAATAAATAGTTCACATGTTTTCAAGCAAGCAAACAGCATGAAAGCACTGCTGAAACAGGTATTTAAGTCCTATTATTTGGAGGTTTGTATTTTCTTGTGCCTGACCTGTGGATTATTTGAAGGAATATGAGATTTTTTGTAATATTAAATGTTGATATACTATATTTAGGTCTAGAATGCTTGAATATTATAAAATTACAGGATACCAATTTTTACATAAAATATAATTCAGTGTTGATAGCTATTTCCCAAAATAATTACTGAGCAGACACAAAAGGAGCACATCAGTTTCTACTGAATATCAAGTGAAAAAAGGCTCAAGCTTAAAGAAGGAATTTTTAAATTCTGATGTCCAATACTATTTAATAATATCAAGAATAAGGGCATCAGAGAGATAACTGTTTCTAAGGCTAAAAATCATCCTAGATATACCAGACAATGAGAGGAAAAGTGACTTACTAACATTTGTGCTTGATGGTGTCTTCCTTTTCCTCCTCCAGCTGAAGCTTGGGACAGCTGTTTGTCTTCAAATGCTAGAGTACAAGGACACAAAAAAGGTCACAGGAAAACATCTCCTGTGCAAACTAGAAATAGGACTGTCCTTTTCCAGTTAAAAAATGTTTATGTGAATGTCAGTCTTATGAAGGAGACAGGGCTAACTGAAGTGGAAACAGGAGTCTTCTCCTCAGGCATAGATTAGGTGGTAGCTTCTTGCCAAGGTGACACTGGTGCTGCCTGGGATGAAGCATCCACCTATTCTGTGCCAGTGCCCTTGCCCATTCAGCCTCTTCCCTCTCCTCTCTCACATCCTACAGAGATGTCCCCTTTGGTAACTATTTCCCATCAGCTGCTGCTTGCCTGATCTGCTTGCTCCTATACAGCACATTCAGAGAATTGCTGGGGCTGGAAAGGGCCTCTTGAGACGACCTGGACACATCTCCTGCTCCAAGCATGCTCAGCTGGAGCAGGTTGCCCAGGAATGTGTCCAGTTGGGTTTTGAATAAGTCCACAGCCAGACACTCCAAAACTTTGTTGGGCAATCTGTGCTGGCATTTCAAAACCCTCACAATAAACAAGAAGGGGTTTTTTATGTTGGAATGGTATTTCCTACATTTCAGTGTGTGCCTGCTTCCTTTTGTTCTGTCCCTGGACAACACTGAGAAGTGTCTGTCTCCAGTTCTCTATTCCTCACCATCAGGGATTTATACACACTGATATGATCACCCCAAACTTCTCCAGGCTGAACAGTTGTAGCTCTCTCAGCCTCTCCTCTATATGGGAGATACTTCAGTTCTTTAATTATCTCCTTGTTCATTAGACTTGTTCCAGTATATTTATTTCTGCCTTTTACTGGAGACCCCAGAACTGGAGCCTTTCTTTTTACTTTTCACCTTTCTCACTAAATGCCAAAGCTCTGGCTTTGGCTTTCCTAAACCCAACTCCATTTTTGGACAGTGTCTCTCTATTCATCACAGGTTACCTCTCCCTGCTTCCACCTCCTTCATTCTTCTTTTCCATGTTTGAGTTTTGCCAGGAGTTCGTACTTACAGACCTTGTATCATTTTTGTTTGATTTCCTGCATGCCAGGATGGATGAATTTTTAAACAGATGACCTTTAAATTGGCTCTTCTAGACCCTTTTTTCTCCAGAGCTGTAGCCCACAGGATTTTTTGAAGCAAGTCTCTGAATAGGCCAAACTGTGCTATCTTGAAACTCAGGGTTTTAATCCTCCTTTTTGTGTTGTTCTTTTCCCTCTGGATCCTGAACTCTACCATCTTACAGTCACTGCAGGCAAGAATGCTCCAGCTGTCACCTCCCTGACATGTTCTTCCTTGGTTTTAGGTCTGTGGTCCAGCAGAGTGCCTCCCCTCATCAGCTCCTCCACTACATGTGTCAGGAAGTTGCCACCAGTACTTCAGGAACCTCCTAAATTTCAACTCCTAATTGGTTGTACCCAGCTGTGCCACCCCTCCAGCAGACACCAGTGTGGTCAAGTCTCCCATGTGAACTAGAGCCAGCAATCCTCAAGTTTCTTACAGCTTTCTGAAGAAGCCCTCATCTAATTCTTGATCATGCATTCTGTAGCATCACAATGTTGCCCATATTGGTTCGCCTGCTAATCCTGTCACATAAAGTTGTCCCTTTAGCCCTGTGTCACTGAATACGAGGTCCATTCTGTCTGTGCCATGCCCTTACTTGTGCCTGTGCTTCCCTTCCCACTGCTGCTGGTACCATATCTTTGGTGTTGTTATGACTTCAGTTTTCCCCAGAAAAGTATGGAAGGAACCTTTGACCAAAAGCATCGTTCCACCATCACTGACCATGCCACTCTTTTCTCGTGTTCCTTCATCACTTCCCCTCATGTTATACATTGAGATTAACCTACGGGTGCTTATGTTTACAGCTCTCCTTTGCTTGTGTCTCCAACCATCTCTTTGTAGCATTCCTCCTTTCTGTTTTGGCCACAGTGATTTGTTGCCCAGTTCCTGCCTTTATGGCCACAAGCATCTGTTTCTGGTTTCTTTCCCAGTGTTCTTTAGAGTCCAGCACAACCTTCCAAGTTGGGCATTCGCTGCAGATTCAAATGGCTCCTTAAAACACCACTGCAAGTCTTGTCTGAAACGAGCCCGCCTCTCACCCTAACACTAACCTGCTGCCATGAGTCCTTACATCCTTATCACAGACCAATTCCAGCAAACACCACTTTCTGAGATATTAAAGATATACCATTTCCTTAGCAGGTAATGCAGACTTCATGTAAAGCTCTCCTTTGCCCCTGACCTCACTCACATTTGTTTTATAACAGCCTATACCCCTTTAACAACAGTGAAGTTATTTCTGGTTTGCACATTGTGACTTGTGATCAAAACCAGGCCTATTGCCTATCTCTAGATACAAAAAGAAATGGCCCACTGAAACATTGCACAGTACCTTATTCTTAAACGTCTACCTTCAAAGCATGCCATTCGCTTACAAATTATTAAAACCAGGCTATGGCAGCATCCTAAAGGACCAAGAAGGACAATTAGGTTAGTCCTTATAACTCCAAGAGTGATTAGCAACAGCCATCAGCACACTGTAACTGCTTGTTGAGCTAGTGAGTCAGACAGCAATAAGGACTTACAAGCAGCCAGCAAAAGCACTCAAATTCTTCTACAGGAGAAGTTTATTACAGAGCTCAGCATCTGTGTCTTGCAGCTGCCAAGTGTCCTCCATGTGTTGTTACAGCTGCTGATTCTGCTGTTAAGGAAGGGGGAGCAGAAGGATGAAAAGAGGCAGCGTCAGGAATGTTCAGTTGCTGTAAAGCACTGCCAAGCAGATATTCATGTTATCTGCATGCAGAAACTAAGCCATCCAAACATGTGAGCTCACGGCTCTCTGCCGGCTGGTCTCACACTATGGAGAAATCATGTGACAGAGCCACTAGACACATTTCAAACTACTCCAAATACAGGATCTGCTGAAACCCTGAAGTAGCATGCCCAGCTATATCAGTTTTGTGACGTGACATGCTGTGACTTGTGAGGACAGACAAGAAAAGAAGCAAGAGGCTTTGGGGAGAACCAGAAGAAGGGGAAGTAATCTCCCTGCTTCACCAGCAAGACAGTGCTCCTCAGTGTCAGTCCACTGCTATATTTTTAGTTTCTGTCACAGTATAATTCCACATAATTTTACACAAATAGTTCTGAAGTATACTATGATACAGGAGCTCAGTCTCTTACTGGTGCACTAAGCACATGGCTGAATTCCTTGAGGCCAAAACTAGGTCCTTTATGTACTCAGTGGCTGTGGGCACAAGTTCCACTCAGCAAAACCACAGTGTCCTCCAGCAGTGAATGGTCAACTCATCACTGGTAATCTTGGAAGGCAAAAGACCACCAGCATGGCCTTGGAGCAGGATATTGTGCTAGCCATGAAGCAGACACACTTTCACTGCCAGGCACATCCTAAAGGCTTTGGACAGTTTTTTTCAGTCTGTGCCAAACTTGTATTGATCCATGACACCATCCACCATAGGTAGGAACTCAGGATGATTCAAGTTGCAGAGGACGTCAGGAGGACATATACTCCAAACCTCTTGTTCACACTTAGCTGTTCTCAAATGAACTTTTTCCTGTGTTCCCAGGTATAAGCAAATGGCATCGATTTCACCTGGCCCACAGCAAGCAGCTCACCAGGCATTTCTTACCCCACTGGGATGTAAGATAGTTTATTTATGTGTGGGCCAGGTCTTCTTGCTGGGACTAGCAGACGCTGAGTGCAGCTTTGTTAGAGAGCACTAGGAAGACACTGAGAAATGGGTCTTCTGAGAGAAACTGAGATGTGTTTGCAACCCTGGTGTGCCCTGGGGATCTTGTGGAGCCTGAGTGCTCCCAGGTTCTCTCCTTGCACTCCTGTCTGTGTGCACCTGGGGAGTGCTGCGAGAGCAAGACAGGGGGATCACATCTCCTGTAAGAAACTGTGGCGCTGGTATGACCAGACAGTATGGACAACAGGCTGGGGGACTGCTCACATACCATGGGTGAGGACAACCCAAAGGAAGCAGCATTAGGCATCCACCAACTCCTGCTTAAAGCAGCACATCTGAGAGAGAGACAACTAATTTTTAACAGAAGATATGAAACGGAGATCAATATTAAGTCCATGACATTTTTCATAGGAGAAAAAAAATATTGGTGTATTTGAGTAACTAGATGTTGTTTATCCATGGGTTATTTAAAATAAAGGAGAAGGCATAAAGGTATTTTAATGGCTGTGGGTAAACCTGAGCTATGTGGTTGTACATGTGTGCACAGCCTCAAGAAAGGTGAAGGGCACTGTGACAATACTTTTTTTTTTTTTTTTAAGTATTTATGCAAGAAGAAGCTTCCAATTTGTCTCTATAACTGGTCTCTGAAGCAAAGGAATTTGTATATTGCATCAGGCAGTATCATATTAGGAAATGTTTTTAACAGTGTTTAGTGATTGAAAGTAAGATACAATAGCTTTATGACAAAGAAGCTTATGATGAAGGTCCTTTGTAATAGCTTTTATATTACTGTAAATCATGATGCTTATGGTTTACTTTTTATTAATTCAAATGAAGTGCAAATCAAATGACAGCTGACAGTCTATCAACAGGTTAGTTTGAACAGCTGAATATTATTTTACTTCATATATATTTCAGCTTTTAACAGGATTTTTAATTTTAAGTAGTTTTGAGGTTTTTATCCATGTAATGTGGCTGGAAGACTGCAAGATGAGAGCAATATTTAATTCACGCTTGTAAGATATGGGTATTTGGAACCCATTAGAAATTGACTTTTTGTTCTCCCTTTTAATTTTGATTCTTTCATCGGAGATGCCAAGACTAATGCTGTCATGACAGATGGAGAGAGCTCGTAGAGACATTGTACAAAAATTACTGGAGCAATGTGTCATTACCATGTAGTACCTTCAAAATGTCACAACGAAAGTAAAATTCATTGTAGAAAAGGGCTCTTCCTTCAGGGACAAGGCTTCCTTTAGGGATTATTCCATTCCTAGGTGCTGGACAAAATCATATCAGTCTCATTTGCACCATAGGAAATAGCAATATACATATGCTACATGCTTGTTCAAAATCACACAGTCACTCACTGAGAGAGAACCTGTTCCCACTTGTCACCTATGTAATTCTGGGCGTCAGTGACCCACTTCAATTATTCTGGAGTGTTCCAACTCTTTTGTATTTAGTTTGGTAATACAGTTGATCAAGTAATGCTCGTTATGTCAGTCTCATACCAGTTATTTACTATAAATACTTAGTTATTATCCATTTACTTCAAAAGCAGCGTGGCCAGCAGGTTGAGGAAGGTAATTCTCCTCTGCTCTGCTCTCATGACACCTCACCTGGAGTGCTGCATCCAGCTCTGGGGTCTCCAGCATGGGAAGGACATGGACCTGCTGGAGTGAGTCCACAGGAGGCCACAACAATGCTCAGAGGGCTGGAGCACCTCTGCTGTGCAGACAGGCTGACAGAGACAGGGCTGTTCAGCCTGGAGGAGGGAAGGCTTTGGGGAGACCTTATCACACCTTCCAGTACCTAAAGGGTACGAGAGATCTGGAGAGGGACTTTCCATGTGTAGTGATAGGACAAGGGGGAATGGCCTTAAGGTGAAGGAGGACAGGTTTGGACTAGATATTAGGAAGAAATTCTTTACTATGAGGGTGGTGAGGCACTGGAACAGATTGCCCAGAGAAGCTGTGGAATCCCCGTCCCTGGAAGTGTCAAAAGCAGGCTGGATGGGGCTCCAAGCAACCTGGTCCAGTGAAAGATGTCCCTGCCCACGGCAGGAGAGCTGGAACTAAATGACCTTTAAGATGCCTTCAAACCCAAACCATGCCATGATTCTACATTAACTTGTACACTGTCAGTGGTAGTGACCTATGCTAATTTCTGCAAAAAACATAGAGATGTAGCAAAATTTTTCTGTGTGCAGGAAAGCTCCTGATTAATCTGAGTAGAAGAAATGAGGTGCTCTTTAAAAAGTGTGTAGGTCAACAATTTTGGCTAGAGCAGTTGGCCATCACAGCAGAGTCCTGTAATGGCTCAGCATACAAACACAAGGAAAAATTATGCAAACTGTGTTAAAGTGCTGCTTTCAGTTTCAAAGTAAAGCATCAGAAGTGACACCATTTAAAAGATTATATAGTTCCACTCACAAGTCAAAAGGTTACATTTCTTATTCTACCTTCATGGTTTTTTGTTCATGGAATTTTGTAATAATTTTGCTGTCAGTGGGATTAAAAGATGTCTCTATGAGAAGGACTGTTTTGTTATGTGTGGCTCTCCAGCTATACAGAACTTTGTTAGCTGTGAGTAATCCACTAGAAAATGAATTTCCAGTAGCTACTGACATGTTTGAAAATGAGCTCCAGAGCCAGATTCAGAGCCACTGAGATTCTTTTTCCAAATACAGATAGAAGCAGTGCAATGTTTTGTGGCACACATTGTTCCTGACCGTAGAGGTTTCTCCCTGGCTCTTGGGAAGGTCAAGCTCCTTGTCTACTTAGGCTTGATCTAGAGCCACTGAAACTGATGTCAGAACTCTCACTAAGTCCCAAAAGCTGGGTCAGAAAACAGGTCATCTGCCTTTTTGTTGAAATTGTGTGACAGAATGCAAACAGTGATACTGTATGCAGTGGTAATGGTGCTTTCCACAAGAAACCACAAGCTTATTTCACACAGCCCAGCCTTCACATGCAAGTAGCTATCTGTTGCTACCACTGATAATTTAGAGCTAAACAACTTTGGATTCCATTACTAATCAAGTGCTTTCCACCACCTTCTCCTGTGGTGAATAATAGAATTCTTGATTCCTTTAAAAAGATCGAGGTATTAATGAAAATCAGCCGTTTCCGAAGCTTCAAAGCCTCCACATTCAAACATCAAGACACCACTGTTGGTTAGGTGATGTGCAACATGCAAAATTCTTGTCTGTCAGAAATGAAATGTGGAACAAGGGAAAGCAAAACCAGGCAAAAAAGTAGATCACCATGAGAGACATACAGTCCAAAAATCTATCTTCCACATTTGCAGCTATTGAAAGTTTAAAAAAATAGAATAATAATTTAAAAAGTGAGATAATTACAACTTTGCCATAAAAATTGCAGAAGTAAATTAAGAGTCATCAGGTCCTTCAAAAACAAACTATCCATTTGGAAGGACCAGAGGCTTTTTTTCATGTGAACTGGTGCAAAGGAATCAAAATTTGTACCAGAGATTTACTGTCCATTTCTTCCCCCCACAGACTTTCATAAAGGCAGTGACAAGTCCAGAGGAACAATAGTGCATCAGAATCTTTCAATGGCTGTGGAATAAATTCAGAGTGACGTAATCAGCGGAAGACTGTGAGAAGACACTACAAAGATTACACTGTTAAACTTAAAGGCTCAATCTTTCATGGTGCTGAGCATTTTCTGCGAGCTGAAGCATTCTGGTTCCTAATGAAAACACACAGCGCTAATGAGAATGAGGCCATAAATTCTCCTGGTGTGGTTGGTCACTCAAGGTGAAACAGAAAACACATCTGTTCCCTGACTGTTCAGAAACTCTGCATTCTTTACTTCAGACACCAGAGAAGCTGTCCAGAGATAAGTACGCTCTCGTACTCTGCCTGCTGTTGAAAGGCACACACATACCCCTACATATCTCTACCATATTATTTGGGCATGGGAGAAAATGGCCCCTCTTTGGAAATCTATTCAGCTGTCAGATCAACCCCTTTATCTGGTTTCATACCGTTAGCTGAGAAGACAAGGATCCCCCAATCAACCCAATTTGGTGTTAACTGATTCAGCTTTCACCAGATTTTTTTCTGAACTCAGAAGAAACCCAAAAGCCAGGTCTTTGGGGGCTTTCCAAATGAGGTCCAAAAAAATCTCACTTGGCAAAACACTTTGTGTAGGGATGTATTCAAATGTGCAGAAATGTCCCCATAAGTGAAATGATACCATGAAGTGAAATGGTGGGTGCAAAATGAGTGGCCTGGGCTGTGCACATAAGGCAGCACAATTACAACTCTCTGTTCTGGATTTAAAAACCTGCCTTCCAGCCCTAATAGGATTCTTTGGTGATGACAATAAAAAGAGCTGTAAGTGTATTCATTTGTATTTTTCTGAGCTCTCAAAGTACTAATAGCCAGAGGAAGAGCTAGTTAAGTAAACAGCATAATTTTCTTTTGCTGAATTTGGTTCATAAATTAACTAGTGCTGCCTTGAACACAGCTAAGGAATAGTTGCAGCTTTGATACCTATTTTCCAGTTGCAGGTTTAAAGATATTCTTCTTCCATCAGGGGCCCTGGAGATTTGTGCAGTAACACATTACTAGCCATGAGTAAGGATGCAAGGATCTGGACTTAAGCTAACAGAGGTGATGATGTGTGAAAGGCTTCTGCTTCATTTTGACATGGTGATACAAGGGATAGGCAGATTTTGGGACAGACCATCTTTATCTGTCTGGCAGTCTAGGGATTTAGGATGTGTCTATCACTCTGGCATTTCTGTGTGCTCAGACAGCATCTGCAGGAAACATTCCCAATTATTCTCCAAGTAAAGTGGTCAGGGATGGTTATCCCAAGAGGGACCCCCAGAAGAGCTTCATTTAATTTACAGAGGAGGTACTTGTGGGGAAGCAGAGAAAAGAGTGTTAGGGAAAAGTGCAATCTTGATGTAGAAGTTAGTTCAGACTCTCCACTTGGAGAGCCTTAAAAGGAATTGCAGTCATTACACCCTGGACCCTCAAATGGAGCCTGAGCAGCTAAAAATGGTGCCCTACAAGGAATCCTATTTAAAGAGATTTCCCTGGATGCATAGCTCCACCTTACACCACCTCATGCAAGCAAAGAAGGTCTGTACCCCTCTCTGCCCAAGACATACTCTGTCTCTCAGGCTGCCCCTTGTACTTGGAGCCAGGGAGACTTGGCTCCTCACTGTCAAAACCCCTACCAATCCACAAGGAAAAGATTCCCATATGTCCTTCACAGAACAAGTGTGTCCCAGGCATGCTGGAGTCACCTGGTCAGGCAGCACTCACTTCAACCCTGCTGCTAATGTGAAATCTTGATTTTTCACCAGAAGAAAGAAATTTTACGGTTCAATTTTTTACATCAGGTTAAGGTTTGAACCTCCCTACCTTGACAGAATCTCTGTAACATCCAATTTTTATGGGTACCTGAAGAGTCCCTCTGTAATACTAATGTTCTCTGGTTCTTTAAGCGTATATTGCAGCACAAACATATTTTTACTGGTATTTGATGGCTGCTTCATTTGCCAAGCACTCATCTCAAATTTATGGAAGGCTATTTCTGAATGATATAGATGTGGGAAATCCCTTTTGTTGAGACATGGCATTAATCATGTTAGTGCCTAGATCTCTGTGCCCTTAGACCAACAAGATATACTGCTTCAGTGTCTGCAGCCAGTTCCTAAAAATACACCATCTTCTGGCTGATTTTATGCTCCAGAACAGGTGGGATAGCCTGGTTCTTTAACGATCCACTGCCACTTTGGCATTTTCTCCTCCTTTCATCCCCATAGTGTCTATACCTTTGCATGCTTAAGACAATGTGTGGAAAGAGTGACGTGGGAACTGCCTCGTCCTCAGTGTTGATACAAATCACAGCAGTGGCAGCAGAGATGCCAGTACAGGTCAGGATCAAATGAAGGCATTGCTTAGCATTTATGTGAGTGTATTCCCAGATGAGGAGCAACCAGCACTCTCAGTAATCTCCATTAGTGACAGCCAGGTCTGTCTCCTGCTATCCACAATCATACACCACAAAAAGGGTGGCACACAGCCTCCACATGAACATCCTGCTTCTTTATGTTGTCATGACCTGAATTCCATGGAAAAAAGGGGCTTAAGTCCACCCACATCAGTCATGCATTCTCCTACCTTACAGGGTGGTATTTAATCAGCAGGGAGGATACAGGTACACCACCAGAGTATTTTAGTGCTGGATTTTAGCCTTATGGCAAAGACTGTTCCAACAAGCCCCATGTCTTAGAGGTGCACCCAACATCTGCTGCAAAGGTGGCACATCATATATCATATCATATCATCACATCATATCATCATATCATCATATCATATCATATCATATCATATATCATATCATATCATGTCATATATTTTATAGGACTGAATCATATAATCTGTCAAGTGTATTTTTATTTTGTCTTATATTTGCATGCTGATTGGCAACCCATTTTGCTTTTGTCCTGTATGTTAATCTGCATGGACACTCAGTGCTTGAGAGCCTAGAGGTTTTATTATTGAGTCTCTGACTCTTTTCTTTACCTATGTCTATGAAAGTAGGTCTATTGGGATCCAGCTGAACCTCCCTCTCACTCATCCTCACTTTATGTCTCTTGTTCTGCTACAGATCTAGAGACACAGAATTGTCTACAAAACTTCTGGTGAAGGTCATGCCAGACCCACTGTTAGTCAGAGCAAGTGACAAAAGTAGGTGCCACTAAATTACCCAGAAATCTGTCCCCACACTGCTGCACCTAGAATTGTTCATGAATATTTCCCAAATATTGTTCCATAAAGTCTTCACTGACTTGAATCTGGTGCTTGGGAAAAATCTGCCTGGATAAGGCCTGCAAACATGATGACAACAAAGTGACAGGGTTGCCACATCCTGCATCAGAGCTATGCAATGCACCATGAAGTTGACCGGCACACCTACAGCAAGTCTGACACATTCCAGAGCCATGGACTCTTGGAACAAGTCATCTCTGTACCACTTGTGCAAAGATTTTGATGCCTACAGAAGTGCACTTTCCTGTGGGATTTCCAGGTTAATCACACAAAACTGCTAGGCAATACATTACACTTGCAAGCAGTGCTCTATCACTAAAATTTTTAGGCCAAGAAGACTACGTCTGATCATCTTTCCAAGGAAAATTCTCTATTTAATTCCTCCACTGATGAAAAACATCAGAAATGGACATGCATGTGTCGGTAAATCTCTTCTGTTTCACACTGTCCTGTAGCTAACCCCCTGCAGCACACTGGGAACTGGACTGGTTTCTGCAAGAGATCTGACCACTGAACACAGAGGTCTGGAGAGCACTGCTCCTAGCACTGAGACAGTAGCTCTCTCCAGACCAGTCCAACGTTAATCCCACCAGCAAGTAGGCCAATTTGTGCCAAATATGGTTTTTCCTCTCCTGTGTCAAGACCACCCACCAGCATTGAATAGCAGCTATGACAGGAAGATTTTAACCTCAGCTAATGGCAACCAGAAGGTGACAGACTCATTTTCTTACTACCAGTCTTCTTAGGACTGAACAGGCAATTATTTTCTTGAGACTGCTTCTGTGTACTAAATTACATGGACTATCTCCAAAGAGCAGTGACAACTCAGTAAGCTGGGTGTAAGCTGGGCTACCTCTCTTGCCAGCCCACAAACTGCTCTCAGTAACCCTGCAGTGGTGTTGACAGACTCCAGAAATAGCCATGAACAGTGTTTTCCTACTAGAAGTCAGGTCTGGGTTGTGTCAGTGAGGGAGGTGAATTAAAAATGACAGGGAGAGCCGTTCCAAGGGGGTCTCATTCCTCTCCACACACAGTCCCCAAAGGTGGTACTGAACCATTCCCCACGTGCAGCCTCTTGTAAATATGGGGGATCCCATTTGAAGCTGAAACTGGGGGTGACTGGCACCTTTTGTGCTTCCTGCTTCTCTAATATTTCTCCTCACATTCCTTCACTGTTAAATGAACAGCACGATTTTCTCAACATTTTCTTTTTCCTAAGACTTTCTTACAGTTTTCATTTAATTTTAATGCAAGGGCACCAATCCTAGTTTATGTCATAATAGACGGACAACAATAGTGCAGTTTAACTAAAATAACATGCTAAACAGTGCTACATGTTGACGGAGTCATGATGGATAAAATGTGGAGTGTTTTGGTGGTTTATATCTTCAAAGAAGAGCTGGCAAGTGTACAACGTGACAAATGTATTTAAGAATCTATGCCATTCAAATGATACTGCCACATGTCTGTTTGGGATTTTTCCCGTCTAAATGTGGGAATATGGGCACAGATTCACTTGCATACTGTGTTCTTCTAACATAAAGTGTCGGCATCTCTGAGGGTGTGTCGGTGGCACCCGATGTCACCAGACACACGCTGCAAAGGAGACAGCCGAAATAAGTGTACGTTATGTGTGCCAGGCAGTCTTCATTTGTTTATTTCATGCAAAAAGGAGGGGATGGTGCTCAAAATACTCTCACTGGAAATTTGTATCAGCATGAGAAAGAGAAAAAAAGTATCATTTGCATTTCAAGGCATTGCAAGTCCCTATCCTAGCTGAAATTGTCGGCATTTATGGTACAAAGAGACCAGCTCCTGATGTGAGCGACAACAACGATGTAAAAAACCCCACTAATTCACGTCATCTTGACTGAATTATTCTGCATTTACACCAGTTTCACTAAGATGGAATCTGGCTCATGGTCTTTACACATATATATTTTGTGTCTTTTTCTCCTATTGTTTGTCACTATAAGCCACCTCCTTTGTTTATTATTTTTTATTTGTGCAATGTATTCATATTCTCAGAGTCCATCTGCTAAAAGTATCCTATTTAAAAGAAGATGGCATCATTAGCTACCCTCTCTCGCTATAAAGAAAGGAGCAGTTCCCATATTTTTACCCAGTTCAGTGGCTCAGTGGATGCACTAATCTTGCTGAACACTTCAGTTTAGATGGTATATCAATGAGGCATTCAAACAGAGCAGTTTATACACAAAAATTCTGTCTGCTTTGTAAAAGATTATCCTTTTATAAACACTCTGCGGAAAACATAAAAGCAAATAGGGGACAGCACATAGGACAGGAAAGATGTTAGAAGGGAGATTAATACTGAATGGGTCGAAATGAATGGTGCTTACCAAAACGAGGTCCAGATACTTTGGCTGCAGTGAAACATAAATAATGGGAATGACACATCGTTTATTCGGGATAATGAGTTGATCCGAAGTAGGGGCCTAGAACAAGAGATTAAAGATTAAATATCCATCTCCTGATGAATATCAGTAGCAAACTTTAACCTTTTCCTTCCAAAAGCACAATTTCTTTGAACAATCATGTCAGCACAACACAGTGAAGAAATGGGATAAAGCAAACTTAAATCACATTTTTATCCTTATCCTGAAAGAAAACACTGCTTCATATTTTAAGACACAGTAGTGCATTTTTATTTCCAGGCTTGTAACTCTTTCAGAATAATTATATGAGAACACAAAGATTTTGCTTGATGTTTTGTATTAGAAAAATCTGGCTTTAGCATTTACTGCTTACATTTTAGTTCTCTGCAATAACTGAAGAAAGAACATGCCCATCCTAAACATTCACTTGGGTGGAGAGATAATGACAAAAAGCAGCCTGCTGGAAAAGCACAGCATACCACATGCCGAATTAGAGTCTTGAATGCAAGGAGGACTTGGAAGATGTCACAAGCTTTGGATCAGGAAGGGCTGGAAGTGTAGTGAAGAGGGGAAAGGCACAGACAACTGGGGACAGCAGGCTGACTGTACTGCAGTGCTGGCAACCTGTCCAAGCTGGTCAATTAGTGGTACTTCTAGCTCAAGATGCTGTACTGCAACTGAGGCAGAAGACATAGGACAAGCGGGAATCTGGATAGCTGTGGCTTGCCCAGAACTTGGAACAGAGCAGCTGCTGGATGCATGCAGCCAGCCAAGCCCTGCATTGTGGTTTTGTTGCTGATGGCTGCCTCCTGCAAGAGGGATAAAACTGGGGACAGAGGGAGGAGGGAGGAGGGGGCGAGACTTTCAAATGACATTTAGAAAACAGCCAAGATAGAATGCAGGAGCGAGTTCAGCATGGTCTCACCTGCTTCATGGAAAGGGGTTTACTCCACAAGCAAAAGGAGTTTGTGGTTTTATTCCACTCTCTAGAGAATGTGCTGTCCCAGTGCCAAACCAGCACGCATGTACAGCTGGCAGTTTCTCTGCAGAAGAAGCCTTGTACTGGAAGCTGTGGAAAAGTATCCATTTTTTCTTGGTAAATATTTGCATGCAAAACCAGATATTCCCATAGGTTTTTGTGAGGCTCTGCAAACTAGTTAGAGGGAAGGATTTTTGGATTTGTGCTGGGGAGTATGCATGCACAGACACGCAGTTCCAATGAGGACATGGTCCTGGGGGGTGAGCTCATTGAAATGGTGTCTTGAAGGACACTGAAGACAGCAAGACTCATGTTTTGCAAAAATTCACATTTTGACAACAGAACAAAAATACTGCTATTTCACATTGTCCCTTTACACCATGAATTCAGGATTTGATGTGTTTCCCTCTCCTCTTGGGTAAGAGATGCGAGTCTTGTCAGGCACCTTTCCTCATAGGCTGTCCTGTAACAGCATCATTCCACTGCCTTCATCCTAAAACGTCCTGAAGACCTTGTGAAAAACCTGAAATCTCCTGCTGCTTCATCACAGTTAATATACCAAGAACAGGACCACAAGGTCAAATAAATGCAAGTGAAGGAAGAGCACTTAGGGTGCTGGGCTGGTCGAGAGGGCAGAGCTGACAAATCAATAGTAAGGGTGTGAACAGAAGACATATGGCTGGTTATCATCACGGCCAGCCAGGACCAGGCTCTGCAGGGCTTGGCTTGCCTAGGCAGTCCATGCTGGAGAGTGGGTTGGGTTTTCCACCGCTGCTTGCCATGGCAAAAGGAAGGGGAGGTCTGTCTCAGTGCCAAAGCAGCAGCCTCTCCTCTGGGGAACCAAAGCACTGCTCCCCAGGGACAGGGACCACTGTACTTGGCTCAGCTGCTCTGCCCATTTTCAGCACCCTGCACTGATTTCCAGCCAGACAGGCTTTTAGCCTTGAGATACGAGCAGCGACTTTCCTTTTATTCAGAAAGAAGCATCCATTTTCAAGCATTATCACAGCACAGATAATAAATATTACAAACAGCAGAGCTGTGAGGGGGTGCCAGAGCCCTGCTGCTGACTGATGCCTGACCTCTGCAAAGCCCACGTCACCGCGTCACATCACAGTGCTTGGCTGTGCAAAGGGGACCATCCTGCCCAGGGGCACCGTGTTGCAGGAGGGGCAGGACCCCTGCTGCCACATGTGCTCCTCCTGTCAGGGGGCCAAGGGGCTCCTCACATGGCAAAAGACACTCCCTGTAAGGTCTGAAGGGCATATTTAAAGGATCCTGCAATGAAAGTTGTTGTAGACACACACACACAACAATCCATGTATGTTGTAGGGGAGAGAGTATGGTCCCAAAGGCCCTAAATGTGGCTCAAAGTGGTGCTTCCGAGGCTCCTGGTGGTCCCAAGATTCCTGACAGCTTTGCATTGACCTTTCTAGGGAGGAAACTGATGGTGCTGGGCCTCCCTGCTTCACTTCACCTCACTTCACCTTACATCACCTCACTACTAAGGAAGAGGAGGAGCAGGTTGCAGATGATTCCAGCACACAGCAATGGGCTCTTGTACTTAGGAAGTATTCATAACTTGATTTAAAATTAGCCTTAGTAATTTAGAAGGTGATGAGAGTGGCATGAGACAGAGAACAGACTATTTCAGGAGTATTTGTCCAAATTCAGTGGATAGAAGTGAGTTTTCCAGGGCTGCTTTCAGTATGTTACTGGAAGCTCAGCTTGTGAGCTGAAATCCCAAGAGTTTTTATTCATGGAGAGCTCTCTGCCTGGACGTCTGATTATGCAGAGGAGTGAGGCTTTTGGGTTGTAAAATTAGATGGAAAATGTCCACTCTGGAAGAGAAAGCACAAGTTTCTTGTGAAACTGCTCTGGGAGGAACCACAAGTCAGGTGTTCACAGCTTGATTTTCACAAGGGAACTATATTTTAAAGCATCTGTGAATAAACCTGTGCAAACAAATGTGAGTTTTCTTAGCAAGCTGCCCCAGCACCCATATCCACTGTGCAATTTGTAGGCTGGGAGCGTGACAGGTCATGGTGCCACCCAAGTGCTCCCCTTCAGCTACCCCTGTAGCATACCCCAAGTACAGCACCCTTTGTCCTGGGTTTGCTGCATAATCCATGGAAAGAAAACAGCTCATACTAACAGCTGAGGTGAATCTTACCAAAAAGCACTTGTCTCTCTTCCTTGGTTACTTGAATCTGCCCTGTACAATATTTTATTAGGAACACGTCATTAATGGTGCAAGGTATTGATATAGAACCTGTGTTTTCACAGGTGTGAATGGTTTGCGAGGTCCTCACGTATTCTAACTCAAATCATCATGTAATTTTTGACAGTGCAACCCTTTAAGGAAATAAAAGAGTTTTAACAGTGCCAGTGTGAGTTTATTAGATCTGTGTTACTAATTTAGCATCCAGTGGGCTTAAATTGGGCATAACTACCAGAAATTTAATTTGGGAAACACAGAGTCTGTCAGACACCTTTGTACACTGAACCTGATTCTAAGGGTTGCCCCAAGCAGTCATGGAATACGGGGACATTTCAACTTGTATCTGGTTACGGATCCAAAATCTGGATTTAGATCCAGTAACTAGCAGCAGTAGACAGAAATACACCAACAAACCTTACCCACACCACTCTAAGATGGAAATGGTCTGTCTGCACCTGGTCTAGTTCAGGGAGCAGGACTGGAGAGCACCTTGTGGCAGCCTGATCAAGGGCAGCTAGCAAGGTCCTGAGGGACGCTGGAGGGTTTGGCAGCCAGTAGAAGAGCACGAGGAGCTGTACAGACAGGCTGCCCTCCTTCTGCCCCTCGGGGGTCAAGCAACACCCTTCCTGGCAATTCCCTTCACATCAAAGGAGCCTCCAGAGGCCCTGCTGATGGTCATGAGGGGCTGCAATAGCAGTGTAAAGCTGCTTGAGCTGGGTTAGCACTGTGTTCACATATGGTCTTGGATTGTACCTTTCCACAAACCAGCTGTACCTCTCAAATAAATACATACTGGGCAAAGCTCAGAAATACATCTTTCCAGAGATTATTTCCATCTGCACATCACAAAGGATATATTGATTTAGCTACACTCCTGAGATCAGAGTGGAAACACTGTATAGTCGGGAAGCAGACACATATGCTGCTTATCAAAGCTATACATACGGTACAGAAGGATACCAGTGTGGAGAGCAACCGGCTATATTTGCATCACCACACAACCTGTCCTGTAATTCTCTAAAACAAAGGAAAAGGAAGGGCTGAATGCTACTGTTCCTGAGCCACACAAATGGCATGTGAGGAGCCCAGCAATCCCAGCTGAACTCATGGACATGAGGGATCTAAGGAGTTGACAATTGCTGTAGCTGTCAAGGATTGCTCCCAAAGCCTATTTATTTATTTATTTATTTATTTGTATTTCTTGGAGCTGCAGAGAAGTGCGGTAATTGACACAATGACAAAGAATATCCCAGATGAGCTCCAAGTGGAAGCCGTCACCAGAGCAAGGCTGTATTCTCTCTGCAAAGCCTTTTCACCCATCCACAAGGAGGACAAGTTACATATTCCTCAAAATTCACAGCATCTGTGTTTGTAGGTGGTGATATAAGTCCAAAATTTACAGAGCAAGAAAGTGAGTTACCTAGATCACGCAGCGCCACTGTGTGCTGGCAATGAACATACCTCAAACTGGCGCAGGAAAGGGTCAGTAAAATGTTCAACTGTGGAGGCAGAGAGGACACTGTGGTCTCCTGCAGCACTAATCCTTCCTGGTGTCTCTGGGATAAAGAGAATGGGGAAAGTTACTAGAGGCAAATCACAGAATCATTTGGGTTGGAAGAGACCTTTAAGATCACCAAGCCTGACTGTAAACCCAGCGTGGCCAAGTGCACCACTGAACCGTGTCCCTAAGTGAGTTTACTAGATGTGTGTTGCAGTGTACAACTTTGTCTTTTAAATATCTCCCGGGTTACTGACCCAACTACTTCCCTGGGCAGCCTGTTCCAATGTTTGACAACTCTTTCCACGAAGAATTTTTTCCTAATATCCAATCTGAACCTCTCCTGCCTCAATGTGAGGCCATTTCCTCTTGTCCTGGCCCTTGTTACTTGGGAAAAGACTGACTCCCTCCTTGCTACAATCTCCTTTCAGCTAGTTGCAAATATAAAAATAAGCATATATAGGATAATCCTTGTACTTATTTCAGGTACTTTGTGGCTTCTTGTAGTTTTGCAGTTTAGCATAAATCAGGCCAGAGTTAGCAGAATTGTCCCTGAGTGTGGGAGTAAAGGATTGTTAAGTTCCTCTCTTTCCTTACCACCAACCACTTTGGTACCTCTCCTAAAGCTCAAGCTCCCGCACCCACAGCACTGAGCCAGCAGGACACATCCCATCAGCAATCCTCAGCCACTTCTGTGCAAAGTCTTCGGGCTGAGTTTAAGTGCCTGCTAAACAGCTTGAGCCAAACTGCCTTTGCTGCAGAGCCCCTGCATTGAAATCATCAAACAACACGCTATGGCTGTTGTATGTGTATCCACAGAAGATTTCTTTCCCTAGACAAAATGATCAGAGGGATGAAACCCGTCCCTGACGAGGACAGACTGAAAGAATTGTGATTGTTCAGCCTGGGAAAGAGAACACTCCAGGGCGACCTTGTTGCAGTCTTTCAGCACTTACAGGGAGTCAACAAGAAAGAAGTAGGCAGAGTTTTCAATCGGGCCAGTAGCGATAGAACAAGAGTTAGTAATGGTTTTAAACTGAAGGAAGTTAGATTCAGGCTACAGATAAAGGAAGAACTTATTTACAGTGAGGGTGGCAAAATACTGGCAAAGGTTGCACAGAGAGGTGGTGGATGCCCCACCCCTGGAAGGTCAGTTGGGTGGGACTCTGGGCAACCTGGTCTAGCTGAACCTCACTGCAGAGGGTTGGACTACGTGACCTTTCAAGCGCCCTTCCAACCCAAACTATTTTATGATTCTGTAACAAAGAAGCCTTATATTGGTGTTATTTGGACAGTCTCAGGAAGATGAAGGCCAAGAATCATTGGCTCTGACAAAAAAATTGCTGAAGTGCCCCGAGTACCAAGATAGAACTATCATCAAACTCCTTTCATGTCTCCTCTACCAGTCTAATGCCCTGCGTAAGCAAGAGAAGCATAAAAAAGAAATCTTTGATGGCTTCAAAGGACAGTACCCTTGAAACAAATGATTGATTACCAGACAATGCTCAGGCGAAGAAAAAAACAGCCACTCTAAAACACACAGCCATCTTCAACAGTCAGACTGAGACCACTTGAGCATGGCTGGAATGAGGCGCAGTACAGTGCCTGCTCACAGGGAAGAGATGGCTCCAAAATCCTTGAGACTTCCATTTGACCCAGGTACAGATGGAACTAACCTGGGAGAAAGTGGTCAGCGAATCCCAAACCCACCAAAGTTTCCTCAGCACAGGGTTTGCTTTCTCTGCAACATTGCCATCCAGAAAAAGAGACCTCATCCTGAGCAAGAGATGCAGAATCAGGCACAAAAAATGGCATAGCTGCTTCTCCCTGGAAAATTCCACCCAACATCTGCACAGCAGCTGGATTTCCCAAGTCTATTATCTCATTTCACTGATCTGAATGAATTTGCTCTCAGAACAGCTGCAGATCTGTATATATCACTCATGGCTTGATTCGCTACGTTTTACCTGAATGAAATATTAATTAGTTACACTGTCTTTTCTCCTCCCACCACTAAATGCTAATTAATTGTAATTCATGATGAAAAAAAAAGTGGCGCATGAGTAGTTACTTTGGCCCAAAACATGAATCAGTTCTAAAAATCCAAACCAACCCTAGTCAATTCAGAGTTTGAAACACTGCCGGGGAATAAGTACAACTTCAGTCTCATTCTTTTCATTATGAGAGTCTTAAATGCATTTTTTTTTACAAATTCATCCAGAGAGATGCACCACTAATATACTGGCCAAGCATGGGGTCTCTAACTCTCATCTTGGACAGTTTCTTAATACAAGAAAGGTCCCACAAGAGAAAGTATAGCTATGGTGTTTGGCATGAAGTAAAGACACAAAGCAGACTATGGAACCTCAAGTTTGCAGGTTTTGATCCAGAGCCACTTCAAACAGCTTTCCCATCACTGCAACTCAGAGGTCATAAATACTCTTGCCACAAAACACTTAAGCTTCCCGCTGAAATGGACATATGTGCTGACAGGTTCTCAGCAAAAAGGATGTTTTACTTGAAGATTTAGAAGCATGAAGAACACACTTAAGACATGTATTTCCAAAAGACAATTTATGGTGTAGATGTACTCCTTAGGGTGTGTTTATCTTATAGGCTTAATGGCCACAACTAGTTTTAGACTGAAATGTCACAGACTTTTTCTCTTTTTCTATTTTTTTTTTTAAACTGTTGCTGTTTACAACACACTCTGCAAACAAACTGGGCTGCTCAGCTCTGCATTTTTTAACAGCGGCAGCCTTTCTTCTTTCTCCCTACAACAAAAATGCTTTGAAGTCCTATGCTGTTAGTTACAAGTATCCTGATATTTCCCCAGCAAGGATGTAATAGGAGCCAAAACAAACCTCCAGGTGCCAATATTGCACCTGACAAATTAGGCACACGACTGGAAAAGGATGGGCCCATCCTTCTGCTTAATGTTCATTTCCTCTCATTTCCACGTTAACAGGAAGTAGTTGGAATGGAAAAAAAGACTTTCCTTAAAGACCTGAACTATCAAAAGCCTGGGGCTGTTTCTCCTTGCAAACAAAAAACTTGGAAGCCAACTACGTCCTATGATTTGGAGCTCATTTACAGTGACTTGTTTAACCCCTACTGACGGCACGATGAACAGGATGTTATGATTTATTTAACACTTAAAGCGGGTGTGAGAACAAGGTGGATGGTGCCCTTAGATGTAGTCTTTTCATAATTTATTGCTCCAAGTGTTTAATTTTTCCTCAGGGAAGCCTTTGATAGCCGGCTGCTGCGGTGTGGTTAAGTGTGTGCATTAAGCTGTAAAGCAAAACTATTAATAATACTAAAAAAAAAACCGTAACCAAAGTTACTATTTTGCATAACAAGAACTTGCACGCCTCGTTCAGCTGAAACTCAGAAGTGATGACCCCACACCAACCAAATTGACTTGAGGATATTTAATGGAGCAGCACAAAGAGTGTTGAATTTACCTTCTGAGGACTTGAGCTGCACAAACACAAAGCAAACTCACTCTTGCAAAACGCCGCACAGCTCCTGGAAGGCCACTGGAGAACCGTAACAAAGTCAGCTAAAAAAAAAATAAAATTACTAACATCTCCTACGCTGGTACCACAGGGGACTCTGACCAAGAACAGAGTCACTAAAAATGTTATGTTTGACTGGCTTTAAAGTTGAACTGCTGCTTAATAATGTTGTAGCATCCCTCAGAGGGTTTATCTTAAAGCACCTTCTTTTGAATGGTCCGTAATCTTTATCTGGAATACAGAACCATCCTTTAGAAATCATTTTCATGTCAAAGTTACTCAGTGAAATAATGTATAGATCTCCTGCTCTCTGGAGATCAATGTTCAGCTCTGCTTCATGTCCTTACATTGAAGGCCCCTGGTGACTTTAGCAAGCATGATCTGTAGGACTGCTTGCACCTGTGGATAAAGGACTTCAACTTTGAATGTTAAATACCTATTTCAGGGGTTTTTTTCTCTCTTGAGCAGGCATGTGTGTGAGTAAGTTGTATTTTGATATAGACAGGTAGGTAATTCATTTCACTTTCAGGAGATGAAGTAACGATTTTAGCGAATTACATTTGTCTCTTTAATCTTATATTTCCATGCACACTGAGTTAAATGTTGTAAAACTATCAATTCTGTCAAAACCTAACAGAAAGAAAACAAGAAACCCTGCAATCTTAATGTCCAAACTGACTGGTGATTAACAGGAATTAAATGTGCAGGAATTCCAAATCTTTTCTGATCGGAGATGTCTAGATGACTTTTGTTTTTCCCTAATTGTATGAGGTTCCTACATAGTATTTAAGAATCAATTATATTGCAATTGATGTAATTAACTCTAATAATCCAGTAAAAGTCAGTAGGAGGGCTATTCAAGTCAATAGAAAAGAGAGACTATATTATGAAGGTGTTATTAACCTATACAGATTTTACTAGACATTTCCCTTTCTTGCATAATAAATATACAGTGATGAGGAAGGCTGTCATTATAATTTAATGGGAACAATGGTTCATCACTTCCTTTCCTGTACAAGCCTTAACTAATTCTACATACAGTGTATAAGTAAAATGAAGTTAAATGAATCTCATAAATTAGCTATTAATCATCCATCAATCATCTGTTGCTCCATGATTAAAATCTGTGTTGCATTCAGAGCTGGGAAAGGTATTTGGGGAGTGGCAGGAGCTGCATGTACATCTTCCAATTAATTTATTCATGCACTTCCATTTTGCATTGCCAAGGGTACTTACTGAAACCAATCCTGAAGTCAGAGAAAGTCTCCTGAGGAAAGTTCCAGCCCTTCCCAGAATAAAGTAAAACTCTAATTTCCATATTTATATGCATCACTCTGGCTTTAAGCATTGTTGCATATGAGAACCTCATTCACGCTTCTCAATTCAGTCAGACAACTCTTTTTGGGGAAAGAAAGCAACACTACGAAGTCAGGGAAAGTGAGGCAGTGGTCTCTATATGCCTTGCAAAGTGATGAAGAGAATTCCTCTGCCAAGATCCTAATCTCCTGTCTTACGCTCTAAGACTTTTGCACTGCCCAATGAGGCAAAGTGGGTTCTGCCTGAATATGGCTATTAAAATCCAGCTTTTTAGGAATTTCTGTCTTCACCTTCATCAAGCTGAGAATAAGCCTTATTACATACGGAAGACTGCATTGATCTCATTAGCGGAACTGCTTGTCTTGGCAGTAGACAAAGATCAGTTGTCTGTGCTACTGTTATTCAATATATTAGTTGCCTTCTGAGAGACTGGCCAGAGGTGATCCTCTTATCTTGCATCTTGGCAGCCTCAGTCTGGGCAGCTCTTCATGGCACCGTGCATCTCTCTCACAAAAACTACACTGGACCATTGCAGGCAGCTCCAATGCACAAGTACACAGGGACTTGGTGAAACACAGTGACCACTTTCCTACACAGAGCTGAGCTCATCAGAAAAGGCCCAGGAGAAGGCAAGGGCAGTGTTTGAGTTATTCTGGAGTAATTTAAAATCAGAATAAATATTGAATTACCTGGATCCTCCATGCAGTGTCACTGAATGTATGCAAAGAATGAGACTGAGGAGTGGAGTTTTGTTTGCCTGCTGTCAAAATACTTTTTCAAAGATCTTAGGAAGAGAGTATAATTTTTGAAAGCTCTTCTTATGCAGACCCCCCTGCATCTTTGTTCACATGTTATCACCGCTTTGGGTAAGATGTAGTACATGTACTCAACTAAAGAAAGAGGGAGCTGTGATGTTGCAATAAATACAACACAGAGGAGTCCAGTAATGCTTTGTAGCTACAGTGCTGATTTTTTTTTTAAATCACAGCAGTAGGGAAAGTGCTCTACAGATATCAATAGTTGCACCAGAGCTGACCTATGTTGCACAGAATGAATGAGCTTTGACTATAGGAACACAGATAGGCAACCCTGCTGACTCCTGCTGAATAAACCTATTGTAAAGCTGGCAAACAGCATCCTTCCAGGGCTCTTGGACTTGTGGCTTCATCTAGTCTGGGACTCCTCAGTGTTTTATTCTTTATAACAGCATCATACTTTCCCATACTGCTAAACACAGAAGACATTTCTGATGTTCACATTGCAAGGTCCACTTGCGGTGTACTTGATTTGGTGGTATTTGACAAAGCCTTTGCTTTAATTCAGGAGCCAGTTCTATGATAACAAGGACATAGATGGAAAACCAGTGCTCCATGAGGCATTAAACCTCTTTTTTTCTTGTTGTGGGCCAAAGCAAAATGCCGACGGGTGTCACACAGCCCCACATACCAATAATTAGTTCACCACAGCAGGTGTATTTGACCACAAAAGCTGTTCTTTGAAAATGAGATCTTTTCTTTTGGGAGAATTGTAATGCCTAACTTCCAGGCATGGGAAGCACTGTTGCGATGGAGTTTAAGCAGAATGACATGTCCTCTGCTGCAGACACCACCCAGGGGCTGAGCTGGGCTGCCCTACACCTTGCCAGCACTACCTGAGAAGCACAGGGCTGCTTTTTGGGTGTCTTTGGAACTGTAGCGCCATGCAAACGAGCTGTGCCAAAAATGATAGACTGAGAACTGTTAAAGTACAGCAATTCAGCAGTCAAAACTTCCTTTATTTAAATCCCCAAACACCACTTAGTTATGTAATAATCTCAGTTCTTTCACGCTCCACGAGCTTGCCTTAAATTGTCTGGAGCAGCTCCTCAGCCGCAGATAGTCCCAGCTCACAGAAGGCAGCGGCACTGGGACGGTTCCCACCAGCTGCCGCTCTGCCTCGACTGCAGTTGCCTTTCACACACAAAAGATGACAATAATCTATCAAAAAAACCACAAAACAAAAAAAACCCACCCTCCCCCTCAGTTTGAATTGTCATCTGCAAGAAAAGATTCCAGTGTTTCAGCTTCTATGGAAAATCAATACTGTCTTATCTTTATTTTATTACTTTAAAAAAAAAAAATTCTTGCGATGACGGTATTAGGTAGCACAGTGAAAAACAACTAAATATAGCAGTGGATCATAGTGGGTGTGAATGGAAAACAAAGGAGTCAGGAGTGGAGCTCCTGCTGCTGTTACGTCACTATAACACCCATAATTATGTTATTATGTACACTGCCCACTTCAACTATATCTGGACACCACTTACCATGATAAAAATCTGATTACTAACATGACATATAATCTTGGTTTCTTTGATGAGCATTAACTTCTGTCTCCTATATTCTTTTTCAAACAGACAGGATATTTGTTTTGCCTCCCTTCTACAGGGAGTTTGGAAGAGTGAACATACAGAAAAAATGAAAAAAAGGTGATTTAAAATCTCATTGCTGGACTCATTTTATCTTGGTATAAAAACATATCAAGCCACTTCTAAGGTGCTGCTGTGCATAAATTCTCATGAATTCTCCTCACAAACACCTAACTTTTATAAATACTATTAGCTCCATACAGAAATTCATCTGGATTTAGGGCATGTTTAGCTATAGAACTGCTATACCTTTTTATGCTGAGCACCACAGCTTTTAAACTCAAAATGCCCTTGTGTGAGGGGTAGGTGGTGCGTGGCTCAGGCGTCGTGGTTCGGTGCCACGTGGATCCCATGGGCTTTTGCTGGAAGAGGATGCTGGTGTGTCCACGAGGATGTCCAGTGGGGTGGCCATCGCTGCTTCCCAGCCCTGCGCAGGATCCCTCAGGTGTTTCTTACACCCTCTTTCATTTCCTGTGCCCCAAAAAGCAGTAATGCAAATTCCTACAACAGGGCCGATGTTCAGAAAAAATGTGGTGTTCTAAAAGCCTTGGGAACTCTTTTTATTTTTTATCTAGAAAGTGAGAGGGGGGGAAAACCAAACCCCAAAAAACAATGCCCTTCAAGATGAAAGAATATTTATTTTCCTTCAGCTAAATGAATATTTAAAAAACTTATATCTTATTATGTCTTCAGCCCCTGAGGTTATCCTATCTGGTTTGTTTCACAATTCAGCAGGAAAAACCCCCAAGATATTTCTAAGATAACTGTTAAATGTCTGACTTTCATCTACAATAGAGGAAATCTGTATTGCCAAAAGCTTGTTCTCAGAATTCCACCTTAAAACAGTTTTAGTACCACCAGACCAGAAGGGTTTGATGCCAAAGAGCTGTTCTGTCCTATTGAAAGCAGAGAATGGCTTCCTCTGCAATATGTACAAAGAGCAAGGAAATTTACTCAATTAATGTGAAACACAAAATGGCATCTGCCATCTGGAGATGCACACAAAAGCCACGGGCAGTCAAACACTTCTTAAGACTTTGGCATGTAAAATTAACATATTTTAAGACTTAAAAGGACATGTGAACTCTGAGCTTGCAAGGATTTCATGTTTCTCACAGCAAAATAAAATACACAATTGAATATTTCCAATGTAATGTCCCAGAAATATCAGTGCTAACCACCTACAAAAATTTGTCTGTGACATCAAGGCTACCATTTCTATACTGGGGTGGGAAATGAGTGGCTGTTCACTTAAATATGCATTTTTAAACAATGGGCAGAAATATGCTTTCACTAAACTTTAGAACCACTTTAGTGTGGTCTTTTACTGAGACCTGTGTAAAAGCCTTGTTTTTTCTTGTGTGTGACACTGTGCAAACACTGTTTTTATTTTTCATCGCAAAAACAGTGATGCTGACTAGTCAAGTCTAGTGCAGATTCAAAGTGTATAAAAAGGGCTCCCTTTTCTCCAAGCATTTTAAGCATTCTCTTCTTGAATAAAATGAAGAAAGTCCAGCTCCAGTGTCTGCTCCCTTTTGTGTATTAAAAAACCCATACTGGTTTAAAAAAAACATGACATATGGCATCTAAGTGGTCACCGCCATAAATTATTCAACTTCTGCTCACTCCACAAACGTAAATCTAACAAAATACAAAACCTGAGGCCTCTCTGGCAAACTCATGGTCGCATGTCTTTGGCGATGTCTTCAGCACACATTTGGCCGCACAGATCTGGTCACTGCACGCAAAATTTTCACCCAGCAACCCACTGTGATATACAAATTCACCTGTTTTTCACTGTACCTGCATCCTTCATTCTAACACTCCCCAGGATCACCTGAGCAGAGCCTCCTGATATTTCAGGATACAGCCCTTCCCCCCTACCTGTTAGGTACACACAACACTGGTTCCACAAGCCCTGTTTTCTTCACTATTTTGCTGAAGAAGAGTGAGTGACAAAAAAAACAGAGGGGAAAGAAATCAAATCCATTCCTGCTTAAGACTATGTGGTTCAGCAGCAGTTTCCCATGCAGTGTTGCTCAGGATGAACAGGATGTCCGAATAATGTCTGTCACATGTGTCTTGCAAAAGCAACCTTAATTTAGGCACCTCCAACTTTCCAACTTCACAGTTTTTTCCCTAAGTTTCTTTCAGTGACGTTTGTTTGTTTGTTTGTTTGTTTTAAGGCACCAAAGTGAACATTTCAGAATACACCAGAAAGTTAGTTCACAGCCAAGGACAATAACCCTTCAAGTACTTACTCATGTAAGTTATGATAATGTAGTCAGTGCAATACTATGGGATGGTACACAGAGCATGTATTCAGATGTTTAGGGAAAGGGTGACAATAAACTTAGCAGACCTGGAGTATTAATGAAGAAGTGCCAGGTGAAAAAAATTCTTGAACAGCGACCCTGTTACTTTACTTAATTTGCCAGTTTCCTGGTTTTTTATATTGGATATGAGTTTTTGTCTAAGGATTCATTTTACTGATTAATCTTTTAATCAAAACACTCTTAGAAGTAACACAGCAAAAAAAAATAAGGTAAAGCATAAGACAAAAAAGTCATAATTCCAGTATCAACATCTACATGGCCCATACATTTTATGCCACGTTCTCATAGAAAAAAAAAAGTGTTTCAAACTGATCAAACTATATACTCAGCCAGAAGAAGAGGGCTGAGAATGCATTAAAGCAACATTTAAATTTTATTTACCAGTTTGTTGATTTGTCCTTGCATTTTTGATTGTGTGTGTTAGGGAGGACAAACAGAGACAGAGAGGGAAGAAAATGACTCATGCCTGACAATGTTACCATGAAAATGGTCATAGCTGTGGGCTTCCCTGGGGGAATTTGTAATACCACAGCAAAAACCCAGCTAGCCTGCAATTACGGTGCCGGCAGCGAGTCCCTCCAGCACGAGCCATAATGTCTGGCTACAGCTGGTGGGAGCACTCTGGCTGCGTTCCCCCACCAGGAGCATCCTGAGCTCGGGGGACCAGGCGGCTGCTGTGGGGCAAAGCTGCTGGGACAGCCCCACACCTCCAGGCAGGCAGAGATCTCCCAAAATCTCCTTCCCACAGAGGGATGGGAAAAAGAGCGTGCTTTAATGCACAGCTCCCCTCTTAGCACATGCAGGAACATTTGGTGTAGGATCCCCAGCCATTCCTTCCTACAGCAGAATCCTGCCCTGCAAAAGAAACCCTCAGTGGCACTGATGTGAAGGACTCAGTGTTAAAAATAAAAACACAGTCCTCAGCAAAAGCGAGCAGGGTTCCCGGGAGAGGAGTGTGAACCCATGCCAGTGACAGACTGGAAGTGCAACATGACGGAGATGCTGCTGTGACCGGACAGTTGAGGGATGAGCTGGGGTTTCCAGGCATGTCACAGGGATGACATCCCACGGCTCCGGGGGCCGGGGCACTGAACCTGCTGCTGGCCAATCCTTGGAGTGTCACTTACATGAGCTCCAAAGTAATCTTCTGGCCCACCCTTCAGGAAAAAGATAAGATGTCATGATCAGCTAATAGGAAGTGACAAGAAGAGATAAAATGGATGGGGAGGGAGGGAAGGTTTCGGATTGAAAAGGCATTATTCTTTCCTCCAATGCCAACCCCGCTAACAATAGGGCTGAGTTAATTAATGGGCTATTTGAGCACTTTCATCCATTTTTGCATATAGCATTAATTTTTCTACAGATACATATAACACAATTAACCTATAGCTTTTCAAACAATCAGACATGGCAATCCTTTCAAACTGGTGAGGAAAACATTGCACTTTTACAGAAAAAAAGGATTTAATTAGGGAAAAAGATTGAGAAGAGTCTTTGTTCCTCTACTCTTCCAGCCATTGCCTTCCATCTGGCATGGGAACTTATTACCAAGACATCTGAGCATCTTTCATAAAAAAAAAACAAAAACAAAAACGACAAGCAAACACACAAAACCCCTAAATTTCTGGCTTTCCTCCCTCTTTAGAGTAGAAAATCCTATCTGTCAAGCTTAGTTCACTTGCAATTAAGAAATCTGCTTCACTCCCTAACGAAATGTTAGTGCATCACTTGACAAAGTCCCATTGAGCACAGAGAGAGAGGTTTAGGCTGGAAAACACTTGTAAAGTTTCTCCCCAAGTGCTGTTCCAACGGCACCTCTAGCTGGGGGGGCTGAGTGCTACCCCCTGCAACCACCCGGCTGCACACGCACAAAGCCCCTGGTACTCAGTCAACTCTGCAAACTTCAACAAAAGCCTAATCAGAAGTGCCAGGCTTTTAAGATCATAGCCCCGCCGTGATGTTAATCAGTTCGGTGGGGGAAGAAGCGTCTCTGGTGGGTACAAAGCCGAGGACAAGGGGTTGCGATCTCTGTGCGGCTGCCGTACGAATGACAAATAACAGCAGCGAACTGCTGCCTTCGCCGGAGAGCCGAGCGCGCACGGTGGGCACAGAAAGGCTCCCTTTATGCTGCAAAGAATTCACAGCTTAACCAAGCCACAATATGCTTCGAAGCTTTTGCCAAAAAGTACAAAAAACCTGTAGTCAGTGTAGCTAGGCATTTGATAACAAGCATGGTTTCTTCTGCTCGACATATTTTCCCGATGTATTTGTTTGTAAAGGTAGAGATAAGTATAGTAACACAATCTGTTCCTTAATATCATAGGCAAAGAAAAATCACTAGTCACTAGCTACAACAGTTTACAATCTCCGTGAGACAGCTGCAAGTATATGTTTATTCTTTTATTCCAAATACCTCAAATGGAGCCTGATCCTGAAAACCCTTCTTCCTCCCAATGATGCTTGAATGCAACAATAATACTAATGAAAAGCAACTGCTGATGTAAGGAAAGAAAAGAAGGTGAGGCTCAGATTCCCTACCCAATGCTCATAATCGTTATTTTCTTTAAAGATAAGAAAGCAGACTTAGATATGCCATATCAGAGAAACAAGCCATTCTTTCCCTATGTACAATTTTGACAGTTATCTATGGAAAATGCAGACTTAAAAAACTCTTAAGAATAATTATTAGAATTCATAGCCAAAATAACATACATCAGCCTTGATTAGTTCCATGAAAAAGCAGCCTTAAATTGGTAGTTTAAAAACAGGAAAATTAGCGGTATGATTAAGAATGAATGGCTAATAAAAAGAATTTTGCTAAAACAGATTAAGGTTCAGATCAAGGTCACAAAAGGAACTGATTGAGGAAAACTGTCATTTTTGCTGGGACTCAGAAGCTGTTTTAGCAACGCTGTTTCCTCTGAATCACAGTCTTGTAATGAGAAATTACACTGTTGGGGTTAATAAAGACTTTACTTGTCACGTTAGTTTCACAAAATTTAATTTAAAACATTGTGCTCAAAGAAAAATTCCTTGTGTACAAGGAGATAGAAAGCAATAATTCTAAACTAAGTAACCTCTAGTAAATGAATTGTGCCATAGTCCCAGTTCTCATGTTTGTTGTACATTCACTCCAGTAAAGAAAAAAAAAAATCTGCAAGTGGCCCAAAGCCCTGTTTGTCTCCCTGTTTCTTCCAAAATAAACAATTTCTGCTCACAGCACCACAGCCCCCCATTAGCGGAGTCTATGTAGGGAAGTGTTCCCTAACAGGGACTGAGATTTGCCTTTCTGCCAGCTTCCCCACTTCTTGGCTGTGAACAACGTCCAGGAGGGTCTGCCTCTGCCCCCCTTGTGTCCTGAGCTGTGCAAAGGCCTTGGATCCATAGGTGTGGTCTGAAATTTGGTGTTCCCAAGGAAAAGATTTACAGGGAGACTTTAGCCAGGCAAAGCCCATCTTCCTGTGTGGGGGCACCAGCGGTGCTCTGCTGTGAACTGGATAGCGCCTGGAAGATATGGGCACAGCTAACCTCAGGAATTTCAGACCAGGACTAACTTTCTGCATGCAATTCCCTTCCGAAAATAACCCTATTCTCTTGTCATCCTGCTTGCAAGGAGCTGGGGTGATTGCCAATGGTGCCAAAGAGCCAATGTGTGAGTGCTACCATTGCCTCACGTTTTCACCTGGTCCTGATGGCACATAAGAGAAAGAGAGAGACACCGCAAGTATTCCAAGGGTTCTCCTCCACCTTGTGCCCCCAGTCCCAGGAGATGTCTGTGCTACCAAGCTGCATGGCAGCACTGCAGCCGGCTGTCCTCCAGGGCAGGCTCCTTTGGAGTGTGCAATTCCACACACGTGTGTGGATCCAGCCTCTGCAGGGAGAACCAGCTGGGCAGCAGTGAGAATTTTAGCTTCAGTGAAACTGTTCAGCAACATCCTCTGCTTCATGGGTGCAACACTCCAGCGAAATAAATCTTCATGTCTGTAAATTGGCAGTTTCAGGGGGCTGGGATTTTTACTCTTTGGGGCTTTTTTTCCCTCCTGGGCTGGTACTTTGCACGAGAGGAGCTGGCACGTCTGACCCATGATGGGAGGTGTCACAGTCCTCCTGAGTGTGGGGGTGCTGCTCGGTGGCATAATCTATTGTTGTCATTGTCACTATCACCAGGCCTGATCGGGGTCAGCAAGCCAACGTGAGAGCTGTTGTATAACCCCGCAATAAAAAGCCAGTCCTTGTCCCAGAACACACTCGGGCTGCTTTTCTGACAAGCTGTAACAGGTTCTGCAGCGGCACCTTTACTGTTGCTAAATAAAGAACTTCTGTCTTGCAGAGCCTAAACCCATTGCTGAAAGATTGAAAGGAAAATGAACTAATAGGACAAAGGGGCTGTGTACAGGGTTTTTTTCATGTTTGTTTGTTTTGATCTTAGTTGCAAGTAATTCACATGGAGTGAAGTGCACAGACACACAGAGGAAGATAAGTACTCAGTTTTAGAAAGGACAACTGCTTCAGAGCAAACCGAACGCAAAAAATCACAATCATCCAGATAAGATTACTGTGCCAGAAATCACATTTTTATTAGTACATAAAACACATGTCACTTGACAATGAGTATCTGCAGCATGGAGTGAAATAACCCTCCAGCAGTGAAGTCAATATTTAAATCAATATCTCTGGTAAGGAAAATATCTTACTCATTGATATAGATTGGATTTTTTTTTTTCCTTATGAACCTCTCAGGAGGTAAACAGCATATTTCTGTTGTAAAAGCAACTAAACAGTATTGCCAAACAGGTCTAATCTTTCCTAGAATTCAATAGCATGGCCCTCTGAAATTATTAATGTTGTTATAAATGCCATTTGACCTTTATGTCAGGGATGTATTTCCTTTTCATAAAAAGGCACCTACATTATTTTGGGCCTGCTGTGCTGCATGTAAACACAGTAACTTCAGTGGGAGCTTAGGGCACTGTGGGATGATTTTTTACATTATGTAGGTACCTAATGATTCAGCTACTCAAGGCTAAAATCCATAAAAGATGTTAGTGCCTTTACGTTAATTGCTGCAACAACCTCCATCCACTCCAGTAAAGCTGTGCAGCATTTCAGAAAGGCTCACAGACTGCCAGGACCACAAACAGGCTCAGAGCATCATCACCTGGGCAAAGGGACTCCCGGGCCCTCCTCCCGGGGCCTGTGCTATGCTTTGCATTGGCAGAGCCATTAAAGATGGTAAAATATTCAGTCCTGGAAGCAGTATGTTGTTCCTTTCTAGTTTCCTGTTTTAATCACCTTTTTCACAAAGTCAAGCTTATTTGTTTTTTCTTTTTTTGACCCTGTGATTCTTTGGGAATCTGCCACTAGAAAACAAATAAACAAACAAACAAACAAGCAAAAAACCAGCAAAGAAGGGGTAGGAATGATCCCATCCCACAGCCTGGTGGCAACAGAATTTTTTAGAGAGAAGAGAGCCGTGACTTTGCACATCTTCGGAACGTGGCAAGCGCTAAATGCAGATTTCCCACCTCTAGGGGAGACACCCTAACTTGAGGGCTTTCCTATGAAAGATGGGAAGTGACACCACCATGAGGACGCCTGGCAAAGGATGCAAGGCTGGGAGCAGTTCTGTTGGAGCCCATAGGTGTGGGGGGAAAGCCCGTGCTGCTCCCTGAAGGACTCCTAGGTGTCCCTGGGAACCTGCCCGCTGCGGGATGGCTCTGGCAGGCACACAAACAGCAGCGTGGCACCTGGGGAGCTCGTCTGCTGATCTGGATGATCCACAATGACAGTTTTGGATACGGACACCTACGCTCTGCTCTAGGCTCCTAAAACTATTGGCTTGTTCAGGACCTTACAAAACCACCCTGGCACCTCGGTTCTGTTAAAATTAATAGTATCATTTTTGCAAATATTTTGAAAGGCTATTAGATGCCTCTCTTCCCCTGAAAAAGTTGTCCTTTATTGCCTTGCCAGACTGAGTCCTTAGAGGTGACAGATTGGATACACTCTTCAGATAATGGGAATAACTATTGGAAAAGAATTCTTCAAAAGGTTCCTAAAAGCTGTTGCTATATAATATAAAAGCCAAATTAATTCAGATCACAAAAAAAGAATTTCTTTCCCCCAGGTTATAATCCCTCTACAGAAATATCTTCCTCTTTCTTAAGAACCTCAACCAATCAATAGAATGTAAGTCTATAAAACTAAATTACATTCCCAGCTTTGATTATTCAACTGGATAGGGTAGAGTTTTGTACCATCAAATATGCTTCCTTTTCCCCTGCTCAATGGTTTTAAACTTCTTAAGACTTTTAATGCAAGTATCAGGACAGGGCAGGACAAAGTATGTTTTAAATGTGCTCTTAAAATCTCCACATGGAGGTTGCTGAAAGAGTTCAGATCTTTGAACCTCAGTAGGGTGGTGCTGGCTAAGAGCTGTCCCTCTCTGGCAGCTCTTCCATCCAATATGATTGATAGAAAGAAAGCTGCATCAGTTTTTACATTACTAGTTTTTGTATGAGACAACAGAGTGCATCCCCCAAGGTCTTCACTCAAAAAGAACAACCTGGAAAGCTTCCCAAATTTTGTTTTTAAACTTTTGTCCAGCATTGCTTTGGCCCCACTGCATGCTTTGGTCAAAAGAGAAGGAAAGCTGTTCAGTGAGGTAAGGAGTGACTGATTTAACCAAACCCATACTGAGAATAAACCCTATCAGAGGAACGAATCAGAGCTGAAGCTAAAGCCAGCCTCCACCTCGCAGCCCTTCCTGTAATACAGTATGAATCAGAACTTGCATCTGCCAGAGTTTGCACTGGAGTTCTCCACAGACTCGGCTATTACACCTCCTGGAGGTGCAACTGCGTGTGACACCAGGACAATTTGATACTGACTGAGAGCAATGGGATTTCTGACTCAGGAGGGGAAGATTCTGCCTTGGCAGGACTGATGTGAGAAATGACCACTGCTCCCAGAGTCTGCTGTTTGCTGTGAATTAAGAACCAAGGGAATTCCCATCCCGGCAGCATCCATCCAGCCAGCATGCACAAACGTGGGGCTGGAGACCAGTTGATGTGAGCTGGGATGGCTCTGCTGGCTCTGAAGGACATCTGACATGCACTTTTCTCATTGGAGTATTAAGAGGAAGAGTGGGATGATATAGCCATGGCACAACTAGTTCAAAGAGGGATGAAAGGGAAAAATGTCTGCTATCAGAGAAACACCAAGAGTTGCTCTATTGCCACAAAAGGATTATTCCAGGAATCTGAGAGAGAAGCACAGAAATGGAGTTTTGCAATATTTCTGGAAATGCATGGCATTTGTCATGGCAAGTCTTGCTGGACCCAAGTACCCAGGGCCACATGGGGATGGAAATGAAAGGAAGTTACAGCTGAATCGCAGCTGCTTGGATGAGAACTTCCTCACGGGATGAAGTGCTTGGAATAGTTTTCCCTTTCAACCTTAGCACCAACCCAATGGAAAGAGCAGGTGGGGTGAGAGCGAGGTCCTGTGTGACAGAGAAACACGGCACAGTGGTTTACACTGGAGGCAGCCTACGGAACTCTGATCCATCCTTTCTAAGGGACCTGCAGCATATTAGGAGGGCTCCACACCATTTCTGTAAATTCAGACCTACAGCCTCATTTACATCAGGGTGCTCCTTAAGGGCTGACAGCCAGGAAGCCCTGATGAATCAGTGATAGCTCTCTGATTTAGCACTGATCTGCAATGTTGAGCCTGGGAAGGCACAAACAGTTAATCTTAAAAGCAACCTGGCAGGAATGGGGTTTGGGAACCGACTCACCAAATTTACACAGTGGTGTTTAAACTGAGCAGGACATTAGCTGATACTCAGTGGGCAAACTTAATGGCCAACATCACTCCATCAGCTTTTTCCCATGAAAAACCTGCACCCTAGGTGCTACCAAGTGCTAATTTGTTAAGAAAGCCTTAATTGAGTGACAGTTAATTATTGACAGATTTGAACTACTTTATCTTTCAATCAAAACCTGGCTCTGGACCAGGCAGCAAGCAATTTACAGCCACAAAGGTAAATCTGGCCACGTGCAAGTGTATGCTGAAGTCTTATGGTTCTCCTTCCCCCACCCTAAATTTCATCTAAAATTTCTCTCTGAAGGAGACGATGATCTCCTGGTGATCGCCAGCCCACGTCAAGGTGCTTACCCTGCTTAACCCCACTTGGCACAGAGTGGGAATTACCAAAGGGACATCCATCTGGAGCTGCCTGAGATAAGAGGTGTCCAGTGTTAATAAACAGGCTTCCTCTACACCTCAGCAGGGCCTTCCTTTTCTAAACAGCCTTCCTTTAATGTTGTAAAATGTTTTTTTCCATTTACTCAACAATCATGCCTTTGCCAGTGGGGGAGGGCCAAGGGAAAGAGTGAAGGGTGGGAGGAGAGAGAAAAGAGAAGAGAAAAGAGAAGAGAAGAGAAGAGAAGAGAAGAGAAGAGAAGAGAAGAGAAGAGAAGAGAAGAGAAGAGAAGAGAAGAGAAGAGAAGAGAAGAGAAGAGAAGAGGAGTCAGCGTATGTTTCTAAATCATTGAGACACCTGCTTTTGAAATTAAATTGCTAATGCTAAAATTTCTCCCAGATTAGCTATTTTTCTTGACAACACAAACAATTGAAATAAGAAAAAAGAAAGATAAAAAGAGAAAAAAGAAAAGAAAAGAAAAGAAAAGAAAAGAAAAGAAAAGAAAAGAAAAGAAAAGAAAAGAAAAGAAAAGAAAAGAAAAGAAAAGAAAGGATGAGAAAGAAAGAAAGAAAGAAAGAAAGAAAGAAAGAAAGAAAGAAAGAAAGAAAGAAAGAAAGAAAGAAAGAAAGAAAAAATATTGAAAAAGAAAAAGAGAAAAATACAAAAGAAAGAATAAGAGTGAAAGAAGGAAGGAGATGAGAGAAAAATTAATATATTACAGAAGCAGCAGTAGTAACCACAGCAGTATTACAGTCATTCACTGCAATATGTCTAAACATTCATAAATGTTTTATGCATCCTAAAATGCCATGTACAAGGGATATGGCATCCCACAGAGGTTAATGAATGAATGAGTTGCCCTTGAAGGTTAATTTGCACAAACAAAAGGTCAAGGGACATCTTCAAAACAAAATATTGATTAAAGCAAGTTAAATGTTTTGACTTGAAGGAGACATGAAGGATTAAAAAGCAAAATAAAGCAGTATGGATAAGAAAGGAACAGGAAAGAAAAAAACATCACCCCCAGACACAAAGGAAATGGTAGAAAACATATCTGAATCAGCTAGTCATCTGCTAACAAGCTGTAAAGATTTCCAATGACAAGTTGTCACATTAGTTTAGTGAAACTGAAGCAGCACTTATCCCTTTTCCTGTGCTTAATCTCTCAGCGAGCTGCACAGAAACATGCTACCATGTTTAATAGGATTAGTTTAGTTCACTTTCTCCTCTGTGGAGGTTGTGACTTTTTTTTTTTTAATTATTTTATTTTTTAACAATTCTATTTCCTTCAATACCAGCTCCTTGAATTAAATTTGAGTCTGCTGAATCACCTAGGTTGTATTCATTCTCCAGGTTAAAGGCATTTTCCTCCAAAGGTTTCTCTTTTGAAATGAGGAGCCAGGCAAAGGAAAACAAGGACAGGATCTAAATTCAGCAATTGCACACATCAGGCACATGGTTCTCTTTCTCACAGACTGATGATGCTTTGCTGATATCAGTATAGTTTTTCTTAACTTACATCAGCAGAAGAGCAGAATCAGGCCTTTGTGGTTGTGGGGTGTTCTTTTTATGCCCAAGAATACTTGGACCTTTCCCACCCCTGAAAAAAAGAGACAAGAAAAAAGAAAATAAAAAAGAAAGCCTGATATGTATTCGGAGCCCTGTTCCCTCATTTAGTTGGAACGGACACAGCAAGGAAAATGATCAAAGAAAAGGCAGTTTCAACAATATACCCCTGTCACTTCCAATTTTGTTGTCAGACTCCAAAGGGGCAGCGGAATCACTCATGGTCATGGGCACACTGCAAAAGTTTTCCAAGTTTCTTGCATCTGTTTGTTTGTTTGTTTTTTCCTTTTAAAAAAAACTGAATGCAAGCACAGAAAGCCATCAACTTGCAGCAAAACTTTTCAGAGGCACCAAAATTTGGAGGATTTTTCTTTTTGAACACAGAACTGACAACCCTCATATCTGGAGGACAAGAAGTACTTTGACCTGAAGTTTGTGACACACACCGAACATTAAGCAGAGCAGAAGAGAACTCACAAACCTGAGTACACCCAGGCTTTGCATCCAAACTTTGTGAACATTGATTACTTTTCGTTTGGATCCAAAACACCATAACTTAGAAAATAAACTGTGTAACTGCCTCATAATCTAGAAATGGCCAAGAAGAGGACTAGCGTCTACCTTACAGCCTACTAATTACTAGGAAAAAGACCCTGGACTTCTACAGGAGTTTGCGGACAGACTGGAATCTATGACAGGCTGCTAGCAGGGACCACAGTTGCAGGTGTTCAGGGCACTGGGGACACTGAGGTATAGAAACAGCCACAGAACCACACACACCAGCCAGAAGCTGCCCTGCCACTGCCCAAACCACCAGGTCCCAGAGAAGGCACCAGGGGTGGCTTTGCTTGCTACAGATCCTGAACATGAGCTGCTGGCATGGACCCCTTCTGAGGGATTAAATTCTTGAGGGGAAAAAACCTTTTCCTCCAACTCTAAAATTTGGGTGGTGAGTGGGGGATTACTTTTAATGCTGAGCTTTGAATCAACTTGCATTCCTTAAGAGGCTGTCTGCCTATCCTCCAGGATTAAGAGGGTCTGGAGCACCCAGTGCCCGAGATGGCAGGGGAGTGGGAAGTGTGAATTTCATTCCAGTGGCGCTTAATGGTGTGACAGATCGTAGGGCCCGTGTGTTTAGACTTGGAAAAGTTGCAAGACACAGGGCTGCAGGAAGGCAACCTGCAAGCAGCTACGGAACGGAGGCGGCTGGGCCGGAGAATAGGTGGAAGCCTGCGCACCCGCCTGAGGCCAGACTGGCTGCCACTGCTCTGCCATGTGACCCTGGGGACACCGCTTCACTCCCAGAGCCTCAGTTTCTCTTTTGGGTAAATTAACAGTGGTTGAAGTTAAGGCGAGCCCCGGTGGTGAGAAGCACAGTGTCAGAGGCAGCTGTTTACTTATTTATTTGCATTTGCACGGCTCGGCTTCTTCTCTACGAGTATTTCGGTGTCCTTAAAAACAAAAAACAAACAAACAAACAAAACAAAAAGAAAAAAAAAAAAGAAAGCGTCCAAGCGAGACATTCCCCCGCCAAATTTAGCCTATCTCCCCCTGCGTCCAGACACACTTCTGCACCCTTGTCTCGCAGACCCTGCAGCACTTAGAGCCACACCAGGAGGCTGAGCGTGTCACCCCGGCCAGCCGAGCCCCGAAAGAGCACGCGGGGACCTGCCCCGGGCCGGCCGTGCCGCCCCTCCGCGCCCGCGGAGCGCAGCGCAGCCGCGGCCGCTCTCTGTCGGGCCGCCCCAGCCCCATCGCTCCCCGGCGGCGGAGGGCCCGGTTCCCCCGTTTCGAAAGGTGTCACGTTAAAATAATTCTCGGCAAAGCCGTCCCGGCACTTTCGCGGGCCTGGAGGGCGCCACGGCCACCGGGCACCAATGCGCGCTCGGACTGCGGGAGCAAAGCGACGGCAGCGCAGCGTCCCGGGATGCGCCCCGTTACACCGGGGATTCGTAGTCACTCACAGCGCGGGGCTGGCCAGCGTTGGCCCCGGCCCGGGCTTCGGAAGGCGGCACGGCACAGCAGGGCTTTTGCGAGGGTCCCCGGCCCCGAAGAGCGGCTCTCTCGGTGCCGCGGGGCCGGGGAGCCCCGAGCGGTCGGGCCCCCACCCGCCTGCCGCCTCGGAGCCCTGACGGGCCGGGCGTCGCCGCCGCCCAAGGTTTCGCCTCGCGCGGGTATCGGGCTCTAGGGCGGGTGCGGCCGGCCGCGTCTCCTCGCGATCCCGACACCGGCAGGGACATGTAATTTTTTAAACTCGAACCAGCTCCCCTGCGACAGCGCCGGCAGTCCCTTCAGCCGGTCCCGGGCGATTTCTTAGGGATCGGTTGCGGTGGCTTGTCGCGTTACTCATCCACCCGCGTTAGTGACCCCGCTCCCCGCCGCGGAGGCACCGCGGAGCCGGGCCCCGGCGGCGGGCACAGAGGAGCCGGCGCGGGGCACACGCGTTTCACCCCCGCGGGCAGGGCCGGGCTGGCTGGCCCCGGAGGGCGGGTTTGCTGCCCGGGCCGGCTCCCAAACTTTTGGCACGGAGGGCAGCCCTCTCAGCACAGCCTGCTGTCCGCACCCAGGCGTGGTGCCCGGCGCTGCGGCTCCCCTCTAGTGAGACGGATCCTCACAGTGGAAGCGGGACTAGCGGAGCAGCTGCCCGCCTCAGCGGCGGCACCAGCAGCAGGGCGAGCTGGGGGCGAGGTGCGGCCCGGCCCCTCGTCGCTGGCACAGAGTGGCAGCGCCAAGTTTTGGTGCGCCCGCCCTGGCTGCCCTCGCCCCATCGGGGCTCTCCCCTCCACTCGGGACTCCCTCTGCCGCCGCCCCGAGGGGCGGGCGCGGGCGGACGGGCCCGGCGAGGCAGCGCCGTCCTTACCTGTCGCCGAGCGCCCTGCAGCGCTCCGCTGCCGCTCGGCCCTCCGCAGGACTTTATTCCCTCTCCCTGGTGTATCCCCGGCTGTCCGCAAGCCTGAGGCTGTTTCCCCTAGTTCAGCCTTGCCTCCCCGCCAGCAGCGGCCGGGCAAATCGCAGCGGTAGGGGCAGGGGTGCGGGTGCTCCCTGTCCCGCGCCGCGGAAAGCCGCCGTCAGGCGGGACAGAGCGCGCCCGACAGGTTACGGTCCGGATCGCAGCCCAGACCAGCCGAGAGCCACTATTGTGGGCTTTTTTATCTCCCAAATTTTTTCCCCCCAAGCTTTCCACCGGAGCCGGCCGGGAGCGGGATGGGATAGGGTTAACTTGAGCTAAACTTGGGTCGTGCTGCGCAGGGGGCCGTGACCGCCAGCAGCGAAGACCCGTGTCTCAGTACCACCGGTTGTTCCACGCGCCGCAACCTGATGCTCGATTTCGTGTTTATTTCCTGCCTCCCACGTGGAAAGTGCCCGCGCTGCTGCTGCTGACAGCCCCGCGACGCGCGGCGGAGTCGCTGCCACTGAGCGGCGGCGAGGGACGCCGTGCCGCGGGCTGGGCGGCCGCGGGCCCGTTTCTCCTAAAGTTTGTGACCCGCGTGGGGCGACAGCGCCCGCAGCAGCGGGTTTGCTCCACCGCCCGACGCTTTACGCGCGAAAGAGGCGCACCCTGGGGCCCTGACACTGCTCTGCGGAAGCCTTTTCGCGTGGAAAACTTTACCGCACGGGTCACCGCAGAGCAGCCCCCACCCACGCGGGGGTCACTCTCCTAAAGTTTGTCACCCACCCCTCGCCACGCGGGGCGGCTGTTGTCCGCCCCTTGCCGGTGCGCGGCAGAGGTGAGCGGGGCGCCCCGTCGGGCCGCTTCTGCCGGCGCTCCCGCCCCGCGTCCGTCCGTCCGTCCGTCCGTCCGTCCCCGCCGCAGGTGCGCGGCCGCCGCCACCTTCCCGCG